>VYXC01004225.1:1049272-1186828 GCA_013397175.1 Platysteira castanea | reverse complement strand
CTCTTTACCTCGAAGCTCGTCCCGGGGAAACAACTGACGGCCCAGTATAAGGGACAGGGCTCGCTCTGCCTCTTAGCTGCTGCCCAGCTGCTGACTCAGAGGTGCTGGGGCGGCCACATCCTCTCGCGTCACCCGTGCAGAGCTAGCCGGGGATTAAGACGGAGAGCACAGGTCACTGCGACAGGGTAAGGATGGGAAAGAGTAAGGATAAAAAAGAATAAGGGAGACCCTTCTGTTGAGCTACAAGATTCAGAGTGAACTGTCTTGCCAAACTTATCCTTGGACTTGACAGGGTTTAACAACATTTAAACTTAACATTTAATCAACAATCTAATTTAAATTTAACTAAAGTTTGTATAGAATTTACTATAAGCACAATAGTAACAAACTCACAGGCCTAACAAACTCACAAATCTTACATATATATGTCTGTGAGGACACAGAGAGTTGTACTACCATGTTACCTGAAAGGCTGTTGTGGCAAGGTGGGGATCAGTCTCTTCTCCCAGATAACAAGCAATAGGACAAGAGGAAATGGCCTCAAGTTGCACCAAGGGAGACTCAGGTTGGATATTAGGAAAAATTTCTGCAGTGAAATAGTGGTTAAGGATTAAGTGGAACAGGCTGCCTAGGGAAGTGGTGGAGTCACTATTCCTGAAAGTGTTCAAACGCTGAATAGATGTGGCACTTTGCAGTATAGTTTAGTGGGCATGGTGGTATTCAGTCAAAGGTTGGACTTTATGATCTTGGAGGTCTTCTCCAGCCTTAGTGATTCTATGATCTCAAAGACGTACACTGCAAGTGGTCAAACAAGCAAAGAACAGTTTCTGGGGAAAGGCACGAGGAGTGGTTTTTTGTCCCCTGGGCATATAAATTCCTTTTTAAGTCAGTGGAGATCTAGCCAGGAGACCCTGGGAGTCTGTAGACCAATTCAGTTTTCCCCAGACACCCAGTAGGTTCAGGGACTGCTTGACAGAAACCCAACACAAGAGAACCTCTCTGGTTCCCTTCCTCGTGCCCATGAGGACTGTCTGAGTTGCCTGTCCATAATGTCTGGTGGTGCCTGGGGTGGCCTGGCTCACCCCTGCTCCCCAGAAGTGTGGCACCCCAGCAGGCACTCTGTCATAGGTGACGTCTTGAGCAGATGCCTGTGGTACCCCAGGGCATCTCAAGTAGATGTCTATGATTACACGATTGAATTGACTCATGTTTTAGCAACTGGACTCCTGGGGGAAAAAAAAAAAAAAAAAGGCAAACAAAACACAGAAGCAGCATTTCATAAGGGCTTTTACTCAGTGGTACATACCAGAAAAGGACCTTGTGCAACGAACATTGTAGGGGCAGCGGTGGTCAGATCACAAACCCAGGTCATTTACAAAAACTAGCTTAATGAAATCCCTTGCGATATCACCTCACAGTTGGATGGTGTGGGGAAAGCCTGAAAACCAGACATCTGCCAGACCCAGGAGGCCGCAAGATCTTGACCTTACCAAAGGTACTATCTGTCTTCCAGTCAAATATCTGAAAGAAAGGCAGCAAAGACCTCTGAATGTTAGCTCCCCTGAATGGAGTTAGGACAAGACTTGCATACCGTAGGTTCCTTTGGAAGAATGGGGGATTGCCAAGGCAAAGGTTGAAGTTAGTTATATTTTAAGATTTTTAAGTTATATTTAGGATTTTATTTAAGTGTCTTTGTCTGGGGGATCTGGCTCTCTGGAAGATTCATAAAAGCCTGATTGATCATTCTTGCCATCTGTGATTACAAAATTTCTCCACAATTTTAAATCAACCTGGAGTAACAAGGGCTTGGAAGTTTAATAGAAAAATGAAAAATTAAATTAATTTTTTAACTTGCTGCAAAGATGTGAATAAATGTAAAAGAACTATGACAGTTCATGAACTACAGGAAGTAACCAATTCAGTAAATATTGCTAAGTATTAACATTTTAAACAACAGGATACAACATATAGGCATACATAATCTCTGGCTATCATCATAGGGTGCGTAGTTATATTGCAAGCCCAAATTATGCACCAGACTCCCCTGAGTTAGATTTATCCAGAAAAAAATGTTTATAAATAGTTTTCTGCTTCTCTTTGTAGTCACTGAATGTTAATGGCTGGATGAAAATCAAAACATAGAATTAAAACATTACACCAAAATATATTTCAAAGGTTTTAGTCTGTGTTCTGAAATATTTTCTGTTTTTCATGATCATTAAAAATACTTCCTGGAGCTAATTTCACACAGCTCACAGTTCTGAAAACTTCATTCTGGTTTGTTAAAATACAAATTCCCTGTCTGTGGTGTGAAATCTTATAATCTGCCTTAGAAGCTTTTCTTCAGCTTGAGGACTCACGTGAGTAAAGCAAGAAGGATTTGGCAATGTTTTCATTTTGAAGTAAGCCTACTTGCAGGAAATTTGTTTCTAATCTAGCTTTATTTCTGAGTTGTCTACTCCAATATAGATTTCTTAAATAGCATTTGTTATATCTGTTATTATATATTTTTATTATATTAATGCCTAAAGACCTTTACAAGGTTTGCAACTTCTATTGTACTAGATGGTGGATAAATAGGAAAATAAAAAGATAATGTGTGCCTTAGAGGCCTTGCAGTTGATAAATATTTGCTTAGTTGTTTAAGGAAATAATATTCTGCACATGGCTTGTTTGAAGCTATTAATTTCAGCTGTCCACTGCAAGGGTTACTCTGTGTCCTACCTCACAGCCCACTTATTTTGTTCCCTCACTGGATGAAAAACCTTTTAAGCAATAGAAAGATGAATGGTGAACAGTAAATAGTACATTTCCTAGAGGAATTTGTGGGCAAATGACCACCTGTGCTAAAAGCAGTGAAACACTGAGGACTCATAAATATTCACAAAAACATTTGACAGTTCTCCAAATGTTTGCAAATTAGCAACATGACTCTACAAATAATGATGACACCATACATTTCTGGAAAATAATTAGAATATATAGGTGCGCTGTTCAATTTTGCATGCTTCCAGGTGCTTTCTGTTAACAAACCTCCCTTTCGAATGATTTTTTCATCTCACTTCTTAAAATAAGTACTACCACATATGCCACTGTCAAACACTTTCCTGAAAACAGAGGCAGTTGTTTTTTCTATCTCTTGGCTTGAGATAGAGTTTCCCAGTGACACCACACATTTCAAACAGAGTACCAAGCACAAGAAATATGGCCAGGGCAGCATCTTACAGAGATCTCCAATAGAGATGGTCTGGAATGGAAATTCTTCTCAGGAGGGCAATAATTCCAGGAATGTTATTGTAAACCTGCTGACATCCATTCCTATTAAGGGGAAACATGCAGTAAAATTCTTTCCCCTTCTAGAAACACCAGTACACAGACACCCATTTTTTCTCAACATGTCCAGAAAGCAGCAGTGGCCCACACAGGCCCTTCTGTATCCAAGCAATTAAACCCACTGCAATTAGAACTAGGCCATTTAAGATAATAGCATTTTTGAGAGATGAAGAAAAGCCACAGGTGGTAAATCATACTCTGAAAAGATTTGCTAAACATACCAGAAGACCAAAGATCTGTAATGGCATACTTTGTTGATTGAACAATGGGGATATAAGCACATATCCTTCAAAATAACTCAACAAAAAAGGCAAAGAATAATCTGAGATGGTAGTATAACATGAACCCATCTCTGAATAGAGTAATTCGGCCAAAGTTATAAACAAGTAAAAGAGGAAATAACTTGTGAGGTTACAATATATTACTAATAATAACAAAGCAGAATTAGTTCAGTGAAAAGAAACTTCTAAAATGTCTCTAAAAACAGAAGAAAAATAGTTGAAATGCAGAATGTTAGCCCTTCTTAAATTTACTTTCAACTCAGAAGCAGAAAGACTGCACACTATTTATATGACACCACAAAAGTGCATGGCTCCTTCTCTGTGATATATAAGCAATTTCAGACTTTAAAGAGGTCACAGTCTAAGCATCAGATTTCTCAAACGATACCATCAGTCACAAAGTTTAGTATCCTGAGTACTCCTTTTCTGAAACTGATCTTTAACTCACCTACTTCTCCTATTCTGTTAGTGTTCATGGAAAAAGATGACACACAGAGGATTCTCAGACTGTTGCTATGATTTCACAATGGACACCACTCTATGCTAGAAATTAAATAATTGATACTGTTCCCCAATTAGAAGTGAGATTAGCACTGCAGGCTGTTAAAACATATAACAATCAAATTACAGACTAAAATATTAATTGCTTATTTAATGACCCCTTCAGTAATATTTATTTTTAAATGTACTAGGAGAGCTTTTTTCTTCCCTTACATATTACTGGGAGCTTCTTAGCACTTTGATTTTGTAGCCCTGGTCTTAGCAGAGTGAAAAAACCTCTGGTGTATTTCTGATACAAAACCTTAATGAAAGTTGCTGAACAGAGAGACCATCTCTCCTGTGCTTTACACAAAAGGGAAATGGGATTTTCCAATTCACTAACAATCTAGAACATCCCAGTTCATACTGTTAGCTCCATCAGTGGATGCTGGAAACTTGAAAAATGAGGAGGATAAACAAACAGAAACACGTAGAAATTCTTAATAGTGAAAAAACCCCAAATGAACTGGATGTTGCAGCCAATCAGATATTACTTCAATTTTATAGATGAATGTGACACCAGAAGTTAATTTACTGTACAGAAGGGAGGACTCACATCTGCAGCCTCTGACTGACTGTTATCATACCCCCTCTTCCAAGGGCTCTTTAGAGTTTTTTCTAGTGCTATTCATTCCTTCATATTCATCTGCATTTCATTTTCTTCTCTTTTTTTTCCAAATGAAGTTTCATATAATTTTGTCTTTGAGGAAGCCCAGCAATTGGCATCTTAAAGAGGGATCATTCATGAACATGAGGACATGTACCCTGGGGGAGCTGAAAAACAAGTCACCTGAACAAGGATTTGAATTCAGTCCACTTATGAAGAAATGCTGATATTATCTACTTCTTGAAAAGACTCTTCTGAGCAGACCAGAAAGTGGAGGAAGTAGAAAGCTTTCTGACTACTAAATATTTCCCATTTATCGTGGTTTCTGTGATATCCTGGCAGAGATTGATTTATAAAGCCAGTGGTCCTTAGTAGTTGCTAGGAAACAGTGCTCTGCACTCCATCTGCACACAAGGGGATGTGCAGCTAGAAACTGTGGTTTCTAATGGAGCAATTCTTCTGACTTCAACCTTGCACAGAGAAATATCATTGCATGGCTTCCCCAGAAAAACACAAGCAAGTTTCAGTCCTGTGTGCATATATTGTGGCTAAAACCAAGCTCAGCCAAACTGAGCCCTTAATAGCTTCTTTCCCCAGGTCCAGTGACCTGGTGCAGATACCAAGTACAGAATTTATTCATTATAGAAATTTAGAAAATGCAGAGATAAGCTGGGAGGGAATTCCTGGGCCATATATCCAGTCCTTTGATATTTCTGGCTGTCTACATAATCCCCTCCTTATATTTATCAAGCTCCATCTTTAAAAAAAGACAGGATTTTGTGCACTACAAACTCCCCTGGTAAATAGTAGCCCTCTTTTATTGTGTAGCATAAATTTATTTAAGGATTTTTTGGGGTGCTGGGTGTTGTGAACATTTTAGTTTCAGCTAAACAGTTTTCTTGTCCTTTTTTTACCACATCAATGCATTTGTAGACAGTAGTCTTACCTCCTCTAAGTCTGCTTTTGTTTGACTAACCAAACCCAACAAAAGCACCTTACTCTTGTACTGTGAGTTCTCTTTTCCTGTGGTATTGTGATGCAGCATTTTTCTGTAATTCTTTCTTTGATTTTTTTCTTTCTTTAATGTTGGTGAACATAAATGGGCACAGTGATTCCAAGTAACATATAATAGTGCCTGAGTGCTTTCCCCTCTCTACTGGAAATACTTCTCCTGATACTGCCTAGTGTATGTTTGTTTGCTTGTTTGTTTGTTTGTTTGGTCACACCAGTGGCTCAGCAACATCCTGTGACTGAAAAATATAAAACCCATCTATTTTTTTCCCTACCCATTCTCAGTGGGTAGCAACCATTTTGTTATTCCTTCTTTAAAGAATCACCTTGGATTTTGTTCTAGTTTATCTAATTCCACTCTATAATTGCAGGCATCAAGTTAACCAGATTTCTACTGAATTTGCCCTGTTGATACGCTCTGTACCTTCAACAAATTTAATTATTGCACATTGACTTCTTGATCACTAGTAGAAGTATTTAAGGAACATTGCTTTAGAGTGCTAGATTCCCTGTCAGCATAATACATCACTGTCTGCCCTCTGAGGAGTTCCTTGTACTAATTCTTATGTCAAGGAATACCTATCTATTATATGAAATATTTTACTGAAGAACAGGTAGGCTACAGATACTCTGTTGCTACTTTTCTCCTTGCCAAAAAAAAACAACCCCAAACCCAATTCAGTCATTAAAGAAGCCTAAAACTAGGCCCCGTTTAATAAGCTGATACTGTATTTTAGAATATCATTTTTACTCCCCATGACTTTCATTTTCCCTAAAATATTGCATGTCAGAATAGCTGGTCTGTGGCTGCTAAGTTTGCCCTTTAGCATATTTTTGTAACTGACTCTTACTGGCCTTCATTCAGATAAGCACATCCACTTAGGGAGTTCTGAGCCAACATTTGTGGAGCCATTTCCACTTTCTATTACCCTGTTTCCCATAAACAGTCCTGCTGTCACATCTCTGTTCCACCTGATTGTTTTTAGAGGTAAAGTATTATTTGTTTGGGGACCATCCCTACACTAGCCTTAAATAGTACCTTTATATTTTTTTCCTAGCTCTTTATTTATTATGACTGGAGAATCTTTAACTCTTTCTTCTGATTTCTCAAGGTCTAAATTATCCCTGCATTCACAATTCACATTCTGGTCTTTCAGTCCTCCAAGTTGTGGTTTCTTTTTCTGAGCCAATCTGTTCTGACTCTGATCTCAAAGATGCTTTGACAAATTTCAAAAGCCTGTTTGGCAGAATTGTTTTTCTAGAGAGGTCTGGAGTTCTACTGCTCAAGAATACGAATTTCAGACCAGCGCTTTACCCCAATAGTGTGTCTTTGCTGTTCAGACTGAATTGCTACGATACAGTCCTCCCCTTTACAGCCTAACATGACAACTACCAACTGGTCTTTGTAGATGCTGTTATTTCATCTAAATTGGAATTGGATCAATACTGTCATCACTTGATAGTGCATTATTTTCTCTATTACTTTCTGTATAATAACTTTGCTGCTTGCCTATCACCAACTTAAAACAGTATAACCTCTTAGGAGTTCCATGGCTTCTTCAAATAGGAGATTTTTAATCTTCCACTCTGAAAAATTACTAGATTCTTCCGTGGATGTAGTATCTGTTCTCCAGTCTATAAATGAGGAATTTAAACTCTCCCATGTAGCTTTATCTCTGTCATGATACTAAAGCAAGCCCAAGTTCAACATTCATTGTAGAACCCAGTCCCTTTGCCACTACAGAATCCTTTCCCAACACGTTGTGACACAAGGTGATCCTCTCTTATCCATACTATTAATTAACATTTCTTTACTGCCAGCCATATTCTTCATATATAATGCTACCACATTGTCTTTACAATTCCTCCTAGATGTATCTTTACAATTCCTCCTGGATTCCTTTCAGAGTGTTCACCCTGTAGTACTTTCACTTTTGCAATTAGTATTGTATCATGATTCCGTTATCCCTCTAATATCCTGTTTCATGTCATGCATCAATAAGCCTACTTCTTCCATCTTTGTGTTCAGGCAGCTTTGTTGCATCCATTATTGCCATCTCACTTCATCTGGTTTTGTAGCTTCCCTACCCAGAGCATTGGAAAGAGCTCCCCAGCCTGTTGTGTACCCTTTTGGAGGTGTCAGCCAAAAGCAAGTGCAGATCATAATCAGGGGAACAGAAAGCCAAAAGTGTATCTGTTAAGCCTGGGAAAATACAGGCTGACAGAGGATATCATGCCTCTCTGTAAACACATCCAATATATAAGCACCAGAGAAAGGAAGAGCTGTTTAGTCTAAAAGCCAATGCTGGCACAAGTACAAATAGACCCAAACTGGCTATGAACACATTTTTACTGGGCATTTTAAGAAAACGTCCAATCCCCGGAGCAGTAAGGTTCTGAAACAGCCACTGAGCAGGCTGTTTGAATGAAAATCTGAGTCTCTTCAAGCTGAAATCTGTCAGTTTATTAACAGTGATTAACATCACTGTTCAAGAGAACAGAAACTTGACTCACATCCCACAAGGTTGGTCCCAGTCCTACGTGTCTTCCTAAATAATGACATCTATTAATAAATCACATTTTCTCTTCAAAAACTGATTGCTTAAAAAACCTGTCAACCAGTGCTATGACTTCTTCTTAGAAGAGGGTATGCTGTGTTGAGGAGCTTGATCAGCTCAGTCCTGCATCTCATCTCAGAAAAAGGTTTAAACATAAGGTGTTATGATGAAAAAAATCTGCAAGCATTGTTGACTTATATTTAGAAGTATCTGTATAACAACAAGCACATGCCTGTTACCCCTTAAAGTATTCTGAATAAAGATGAGCATATGTTTACACAGACTTCGGCGTGTAAACTCTCCAGGGCAAGGAGTCTGCCTGTACATTTATTTTTTTTTTTAAAGCAAAGTATACATCTATACAAGCAACTACAATTTTAGATTACTACTGTTGATGGCCAGCTCACAGTTACTTCATTAACTTCAGATGTGCAAGAGATTACTGCCAGGTACTCAGACCTTTTTGAGCAGTGAGACATCTGAAATACTGTGCACTGGGCCTATTTCTTACATCCACAGCAGGGGTGTAAATATTCACAGTCATTTGAGCATCATTTAAGCAACAGCAATAAAGACCCTGAACATTTTGTGAGAATTAATGACTGCTGACAGTGTTAATAGCCTGAGGTGGAACTTTGGGCCATTAACCCCAACTGGCCATTAAACTTCAAGAGAGGTCCAAGGCTGAGGTCATTATGACAGTTACAGATTCTAGGGGGAAAGGTATTTCTATATATGCTGATTGAACAGTATTTAACCTGTACTTTTGTAGATCAAAGCCACAGACAGGGTAAAGAATCTATAGATCTCTAGATGCTGGTAACAATCAACAGCCCTTCTTCATCTCAATGGAAAAGACTGAAAATGTCAAGTATCAGAAAATTCACAGCCAGGTTGAAGATGTGTTCAGCATTTGTAAAACATTCACAAAATCAGGGAGGGATTCCTAAAATTTTCGTTAAATAAACCCTTAAGAATCAATCCAGACTTCTCCCTTAGAGTCACAGACCCTTGTATGTAGAAGCCCAGATACAAGGCAGGAGAAGGAATGTGAGGTGCATATAGACACTAAAAGGGGTGAAATTCACCCAGATTCATGATCTACCTATTCTTGAAGTCCCAGATGTATCTTGATGGTACTCAATGCACAGGCCACCTGCCAGCTTCTAGACCGGTATGTAGTTTACACACCATGCATTTCTGCAGTGCACAGCTTTGCCACACACATGAGAGACAGGATGAGGACCCTAAGTGCAGAAGAGGTGCAGCACTCACACCAACTCAGGAGCTGCCCACCACATGCAATGCTGTGGGTCAGAAGAGACCTGAGACGAGCGAGGCACCCAGAGCACAGACCTCAGGTCTCAGGCACCCAGTTAAAAAAGGACCCATAGCTAAGGGCATCTAGATACTCCTTACACAAGTGAATGAGTTCAGAGCAGTGAAAATGCCTTGATTTGTAAGTATTGAAAGGTGCTGCTTCATATGTCAATGGAGCTGCCATAATGGCTAGGTGCCTCTCAGACAGCATCCCTAATCCCCCACTTACTCTCCAGCTCCTGATTTTGTGGTCCTGCACTTTTTAGATGCCTGTATAAGACCATTCAGCTCACTAAACTGACAGAAACCTGGAGGGAAGGGGGTACTGTCTCTTTCCTGGTCTGTTTATTTGGGAATCAGTAGAAGAGCACACCCTGCAACCAGGAAATGGGGATGAGAGACACCAACCATTTAGATCAGATCACCCTAAGTGATGCACCATTCCATACAGCCAGAAAGAAGTATTAAGCTACAGTGATCTGAAAAGCTTATCAAACAGGGCAGAAAAGTCCCATGGAGAAATCTGTCTCCATGAAAGACAATGGCAAAATTCCCACCAGCTTCACTGGAGACAGGAGCTCACAGACGTTCTCTGCCACACCTTGAGCAGGATTTCCTGCTAATTTCTAGGGGAGAGCTGAATAGTACTAAAAAGCTTTAGAAAGACAAATAATTTTTTTTTTAAAGAGCTAAGTAAACATATTACTCTCAGTTATTTGGAACAATTAAAATGTAGAGACAAGTAGGATTTCAGATACACACATACCCACTAAAGAGAAAAACTGCTCACAATATATCTAATTCCCCAGCTGTTTTAGCCATAGCAGTATTAGAAACCAGGCATGAAGTAGACTGTTGGCAAGGAGCCAGAGCATTCCTGGATCGCACGTATGTTACATGTGCCTTGCATTTACTACAGCAGTGCAAGAGCACCTCTGCAGTCAAGGGTCAGTGAGTATTTCTATTATAAACAAAGAAGTCAAGGCTCTAATAGCTTGCTTGTTTCAGAAGTCTAAGTAAAAAAATGCAAAAAAATAGATGTGTAGAGAAAAGCTTGACAAAGAAGGCTATCAGACAATTTTAGTTTCGAGATCTTCCAACCTCAATTTTTTCAGAGCCTAGGGAAAAAAATAGCCTGTAATATTGTTTTTAAAGCTTTCCGTTTGCTGGCCATTCTGAAGGTAGTACACATTTTTTTCATCTGCATGTTTGACCCATGAACAATCTTACGCTCTCTGCCCTTGGTTCTCATCTTATACAGAAATGATAAAGCACAGCCGCACATTTAGAGCAGGAGGTTATGGCTCACGCTTTCTCTAAAGGACTGGGAAAGGTTAATGCAGCTGCCAGACACATCCTGATAGACAAACTTTATTGTGCCTTCACAGGTCAGCAAGCTACCTCTCTATCAACCACATGTTAAACTGAGATTCTGCAATGCCCACACAGCCATGGGCAAATGCATATTGATGCCCTGGGCTGCTTCTAATAAAATCAGCATACTCTGAGTGAGCCACTACGGCCTCAGGCCCATGCCAGCACATCAGACCCTGTGCCAGGGTCTCCCTCCAGCTGGAGCTCTCTGTGTTAGGTGGCCTCCAGTGTGTGCTGTGCCAAAGCCTGTTAGGAGTAGGTCTTGCAAAGCACAACTAGCTCTTCATGATAAAAGTGCAATTGTTGGTGTGTGCCACTTGCACCAAAGGTAACAGGTAACTGAGATTATGCCTGTGCCTTGAATTCCATGGGACTAATCTGTTATTTCCATCTAAAAGCTGAACAGGGAAGAACCTAACAGTGTTCTTTTGTCCAGACATGGCTGTGGTGGTGACTTTGACCTGCTGTGACAGCTGCCTGTTTGAAGGAAGGAAAGAGAATTTTATCATTTATATTCCTTCTTTCCCACAAAGCATTAACCCAAGCTGTTACTAGGGATAGAAACAATACCATCGCTCTACTAATGGGCTCTTGTAGATCCAGTGTCATGCCACTCAAAAAGCCATGCTTCCTGGGATATCTATAAACAGACCTAAAGTACTGGCATACCCAATGTAGATGGGAATTCATCTTTTAAAGAATGAGCCAAATACTAAAGCATTCACTTTTTCAAGAAAAGGACAGGAGCCAAACAGTTGCTGCTCAGCCGCTTCTGTTAGCAAGAGATTCTACCAGTTTCAGCTGTGTTAAGGGCCACTGGCTTCAGAAGGACAGGTTTCTGGAACATGTCACATAGGTGTACTAAGCAAGAACCATTAGCATGTTCTTAAATTCTAGCTGAGTCAGTGCAAACACCTGCTCTCCAAGGACATGTCATGGCCAGAAGAGAAGGAATGGATTCAAAAGTTCCCCATCTGCCCTCACCGTGAAGAAAAGCTATAGATAATGGCCTGTGGTTTGCAGTTATCTACTCCTAGTTCTGTACAATCAGGGGGATGCCACATATGCCACAAGCTGAGTGCAAGATGAAGCAATTAAAGCAGATACTTAAAAGCAGCCTAAGTACACTTTGCTTGGAGCCATCCATTACAACAAGCAATATATCAGACACTCTTCATTATCAGGAATCTGTCCTGCAGGTACTGGAATTTCTCCCGCTTGCTTTATATTGGGCAAGAAGGTGAATTTTTCCCTACAGTCCCATACAAAGGATCTTACACCAGTTCCCACTGAGACTCATAAGCATACGCTGAGAGACCAGGATCTGAACTTTGAGTAAGATTTATGGATATGTTCAGGCACTCTAGCTAAGTGTAATGGTGAGTGACCTCATGTAGATAACTAACTACTGCTTACAGCAACTCTCCCATTCCTATTAGCTGGTATCAACTTCTGTCTACCTTTTACTTGGACAATATTTTTAATACCATGTCATTGCATATCATATGCATAACATTGTAAGAAGCCGCCAGTGTGGTCAGAGATATTTAGATTATGTCTGCTTTACTTTGATCTGCCCTCATTGCCTCTGATGCAGCACTCACCTTCATTTTATGTCGGAGTCTCTGGACCAAAATCAGGTGTCAGAGTCTGAGGCTGTGCCAATCTTCTTGGAGAATCAGTTTGATCTTCTTCGCTGTGTCCTCTCTGTAGTGCAATAAATTTAAAGATTCAGAATCTAGATCAGAGGAAATACTATTCCAGAACTAAAGCTGGGAAGGTTCAAGACATGGAGTGATCTCTAGTTTGGGGGCTTTTTCAGTAGATTCTTCAAGGAGAACAAGTATTTGCCATGAAAATGCTACTCTTTACCCCCTTTTGTGTGTTTTGTGGCTAGGAGTAAGCTGTCTCTGAGGAGATTTATATTCATGCACTAAAAATCATGTGTCCCTCTTAACAACTGTAAATTTCATAACTACCTTCCATAATTTCAAGATCCTGCTCAGTCCATTGAACACTCCTATTGAACACTCCTTGGTTTCCCCTTCCTGTTTTAGCTCTGTGCTGCTGGAAGTACAGGAAGGTCTCATGCAAACTCCCAAGTTGGCACCTTTAGGAGGGGTTTGGATTAAAAGAAATTGAAATGCTTTTACTTTCCTCTCTTCATTGGTTTTAATAATTACTCTTTCCATGACAGTTCCCATCCTCAAATCTGGGTTACTTGGTTCTTTGGATGTGACTCTAGTCCTTAATATCCCTTCCACAATGAAGCCTAGGTGGGAGTGTGTGTGTTCCTGTCTAATTAAGGAAGACACCCCTGTGAGAGCACCATTGTGGTGCACACACACGAGCTCTTTAGTACTGGCTCCCCACACACCCCACTTCAGGAGCACGTCCTCCAAGGATCAGATTCAGCAATACAGAGTGAAAGTTTCTCTGCTTTGGAGATGAAAGTAAAAGTTCATGTGTGGTGCCCAGGCTGCGCGCTGCTGATTGTTGCTTAGCGATGAAATGTGCAGCACGCAGTGATGGTGCAAAGATACCAGAGCATTTTTTTGAAAAGGAAAAAGGAAAGGGATAAAAAGGTCACACTAATAATCATGAGAGAAATGGGAACATTATCAGATGCAGCAGCTAGAGAGAAGGTCATACTCCCTAACCTGTCTGCAAAATATCCTTTCCTCATTTACTTCCAGCTCTGAGGAACAAAAGCAGAGGCAAATACAAAGTGTTTTGTTCCCACTCCTGCCTTACTGCTAGCAATCCCATTCCATTTTAGCACACTGGAATAGGATCTTCGTGTTTTTTTCAATGCGAGCTTGCTCCTGGGTTAAAGTGAAAAAGGCAAAGAATCTGCCACATTACTCTGAAATAATGGTTTTAGAAAGAAAAACATTCACTAGTGTAGATGAAAACACACATACTATTTTCAGGCTAGAGCAAGACATCCCATTAATAATGTTCTAGCAAGGATCCCAGAGGCAGCTAAATAAAACAGGAAGGCCAGGCTGAGCTAGGCAAGCAGCTTATGATCACAGCTATACTCCAGCCTCAGTGGAAAAAAAATTAAAGAAAGAGAACTGACATCCTTCACAAAGCAGAGTACAGAAGAAATGTGACTTGTGGCCTTTTGTTAATACAGTATCAACTTTAATTGAACCTTCAGGCTTTGATTCAAGTCAATATATCTGGAGCTTCCTCGAACAATAAATCTTGATGTTAACCACAGTAGAGGTCAATCTCTGTCTAATATATGCTTTGCAATGCATTTAAAGTGGAGCTATAGTATGTAGATGGTGAATTATTCATACACACAAACTGTTAATGAATAAGTCAATATACAGATAAGATTTGGGGCCCTTAATATTACCAAGAGGAATCAGCTCTGCAAGAACACAGGTTTCCAAAGATAGTTTGACACCATCACCTGTGCACTCATTCTCTTTGTTTTTACCTCATTTATTTTTACCTCATCTGAGTCCATTTTTAGGGTGAACAT
Organism: Platysteira castanea; assembly: GCA_013397175.1. Lineage (NCBI taxonomy): Eukaryota > Metazoa > Chordata > Aves > Passeriformes > Platysteira > Platysteira castanea. Next base: position 1,172,305 of record VYXC01004225.1, on the reverse strand, counting down.
TCGCATTCTGAGACTTGCAGCCTGGGAACATGCCCCTCCCATGTTGCACACAACCTGTGGGGAGAGACTGAGACCTACCCACGGCTTGGAGGAAGCTGTGGTTTCCTACCAAGAGGGGGGATAATGCATTCCTGAGAAGGCACCACCTCACCCAACCTCCCCACACCTCTCTTTGGCTGTGTGGCAGTGTCAACAAACTCTGGGGGTTCTTGCATTCCTCCAGCACCCCAGGCAGGCTGGATGAAGGACTGCAACTTAAGCTGCAAATTCTTTCCTCTTGCCTGTGGACCCCGAGGACCCCAGGCACTGCAGCCACCAGGGAGGAGGCTCATTTCATATCCTGCAGCTTATCTAGCCCTACTGGACTCACAATTCAAAGATGCTCCATAAATCATGGTACCAATAGGCATGGCCGCTTGGCTCATCAGGTCAGAGAGGGGGACAAAGATTACAGCCTGCCTCCGACAGGAGACAGGGCTATGTGATGGTGGGCACAGCTGGGTCTCCCATGAATGAGTTGCCATTTTACAATGTAGCTGGGTGTCTCAGCATAGCAAACCATTAGCCTCAGAATTAAAGGTTGTGTAAAAAAGCATGGCTGCAATTAAACCTGTTGAAAGCAAAGAAAGCCACCTCCAATTCCTCTGGGATACACAGTCAGTCCAGTCAATCTCTGCTCATACATATTGCTAAAGAACATTACACAGTAATCTTTGAGTCACCCTCATGAAAAGAAAGGGCACGGAAGCTATTTTATGAAAACTGAAGTTGCAACGTTTAACCTATAGCAAAGGAAAAGAAAAAGCAAGGAAACCCGGTAGGATACAACTTTATGCAACATGTTACCTGAGAAACCCAGTCACAGTTAGTGAGTATAAAAGACATGAGCAAGCCTGTGGCTCTTGGCTGCAAGAGATGTGTTAGAATACATGCAATAAGAATGAGGGTTCTGCTTTAAATGAGATATGTCTTTTTTCATTCCTTAGTGAGCATATATCTTTTCCAATAACATTCAAGGAAGTTAGTAAGCACATCAATAAGAGAACGTGGCAGTGTTTGCCAAGTGTCATCCAGACGTGAGAGAGATTTAACCATTTAGCACAGCTCCCCTGTCCCATTCAATCATTGGACTTGCTTGTTACAGCTGACAGATTCTGAACAAATGTCTTGACAGAAGGATCCCCACTGGTACTGCTGCCGAGTCAGTCAAAGGGCCTTATCAAAGGAGAAAAAAATTAGGGATGCAAACTTCATTTCTCAGACAGCAAAAACTTGCTGTGGTGAATAACAGCTGCAAAACTCCACTTGGGCCTTTGCTAGATTTAAACAATCTACAGTAATTTCACCCAAATACAAATACGTGATTTTTGTCATGCAATCTGATTTTTCTGAAATGCAATCTAACCCACTATCTCTGTGAAGAGTGTGGATATCAAACAGAGGAGGAATCACCACTTTGATTTCTTGGAAAAAGTATTTTTTCAAATCCTAGCACTGCTCTTTGGTGTATTGTGCCACTGAAGTGGCAGCAGTGGGTGGCCAACAGCTTCCTGCAAATGTCTGTCTGTAGTCCTTGGGTCATGGAAAGCAGCTTTCAAACACAGGAGCTTTGCTCTTCTTCTCTTCCCTCTCCAACATGTTTCTGTCAAAAGCTCCCACCACGTCCAGCTTGAAGGATTTGTCTGGATACTTGCAATGATCATTTCTGTAGTTTCTTGCTCATTACAGCATCTTATTTATTTCTGTGTTAAAACCACATTATCACAGTTGTCTAGAAGAGTGAACTATGTAAAAAGAGTTGGAAAACTTCAATAAAATAAAAATCTGGGTTTGCTGCCTACTCTACTCCCTTCAGCTGAATTCTAGACGGAGATTTTTATATTCTGATTTAACCATTGTTCCTGAAAATGCCAGGGAACAAAAACACTGCTGTGTATCAGCAACCAGACTTCTCAGGGTGTCAGCACAGATATTCCATTGGAAGAGGAGGGACAGACAGTGATTCCTGCTCTGTGGTGACCAGTGACAGGACCCAAGGGAATGGCCTGAAGTTGTGTCAGGGTAGGTTTGGGTTGGATATCAGGAAAAGATTTTTCACCCAAAGGGTGGTTGGACACTGGAACAGGCTCCCCAGGGAAATGGTCACAGCACCAGCCTGATAAGGTTCAAGAATTGTTTGGACAACACTCTCAGGCTCATGATGTGATTCTTGGGGATGGTCCTATGCAGGGCCAGGAGTTGGACTCGATTATCCTTGTGGGTCCCTTCCATCTCAGCTTAATCAGCGATTCTGCAAATGTGACTTCGTAATATGTGTAGGTACAGTGAAGAGCAACATAGCTTTTCAAGAAATTCAACACATTCAATATTTGAACTTCTTATTTCAAAAATTTACTATTCTTAATTTTGTGTTAGAGAAAAGAAGAAAGAGGATGAGCATTATGTAGCTATGAGTTCTGACACAACACAGCCCACCTTCCATACCAGTTACATACCAACTGCCCTACTCAATATCCCTAAAACTAAATGATTATCAGTGCCAGCTTATCTCTTCCTAATTTTTCACTATCATCTCCAACAATACTGATAATTCTAAAAAACCATCTTCCTTAACATGAGTGATTTTCTTATTCCTTAAAAATACTTTTATCAATAATTCTTGACAAAACAGTCATTATCAGCAGTCAGGTGTCTTTTCTCAAGATATTTAAAGCTAACAAGACTTGCCACAGCTTGTTAATGCTCTCACTAGACAGCCATTATCCAGACTAACCACCAGCTTCACGGTTAATATTGTTAATGAAATGTGGAACTTGAACTTTTAGCCATTTGACTTATAAGACTGGTGTATTTGATAAGCTTATAACTAACAGGGTAAAATGAGAGGCACAGGAAGTGTTTGCTGTTTTAGGCATGAAGCAGATGTTTAAAAACTTCATGCATTTATGGGAATGCTGGAGCATAGGTCTACAAAAGGTCACACAGATAATTGAGTCAAGTTCCCAGCAATCAAGGACAATATGGAATAACTGTTTAGTCCATAGAGCAGTGTATAGCACTATAGAAAGCTTCTAGTCCTTCTAGGTCTGCTGTTCCTGGAACATCTGTCTCACAAAGCCCTGCTCACCAGAGACAACAAATTATTTCTCAGCACTCTGTGTCAAAATAAAACTCTGTAATCAAACCAAAGACTAAAAGACCAGAGGTATATGAATGCGCCACAGGTAAATACAAGGGAGGATCACTGATAGAAATATCCGAAGTCCCAAATGGAAGCCCCTAATTATCCTGTGGAGTAGATTGGAGACAATGAGTAGTGTGCAACAGTGTGCAAAACATAAGCAAGACAAATGGCTTGGTATTACAATGAAATTGGCAAATTTTTTTCTGAATGCTCTAAACCTAATGACAACTCCATGTCAAAATTCCCTCTCAACAGCTTTCAGGAGTAAACTATAAATGGATTTTCCTTTGAAGTTTAGGAATACTCTAATCTTGAGGGATTTGGAAAGTCACTTCTTATTAGAATTAGGCACCCTACCCTCTGGAAGGATTTTTAAGATTTACATTGAAAATCCTCAGTTCCCTCTTTAATCAATATGCCCAAGCAAATCATGTACCAACACAGCCTGACCTCTAAATCTCTCCTTGGGTTGAGTTAGGGTCTGGCAGATGAGGGTAACACTGTCTCCAAGGGAGGGATGCCTCGTCTTCTGGATGAAGTAGGAGGCTGACCCTGCACTTTTATCATCTGATCTATTTGTGCATGTCTATCCATATGAGAATATGGTTATGCATATAATATCCACCAGAGCAATAAGAGCAAAGATCATCTTGAGGAATGCCAAAGCATTTGAACTTAAGTTCAGTAGTTGGAATATAATCCAATTTGTTAGTTATTGAAAATTGTTTGTGTGCAATGGCTTTACTGTGGCCTCCTGGTATGTGAAATGACCTGATGGATCCCCAGGGTAGATCCTGTTGGTGAGGGTTGTAGATCCCTGGGAGGCAGCTTCACCTTTGTCAGTCTGACCTGCTCAGTCAGTAGAGGTCTGAAAATTACTAACATCTCCTTCTTCAACTCTATCTGTAAAAATAGATATGCTAGCTGAGTCTTTCAGGGAAAATTAATTTTCTTCTAAAGCTAGCTGTAATATCGTGTCAACGGGTTTGCCGAGAAATGCTTCCAGATGCACGTGATACTGCAAACCTGTGTTTGCATGCTAGGGACAACTTGGGGTTTTGAAAGGACTCTGTAAGCTCCCAAGCTCAGTTTGTTTCTCTGAGAAATGAGTGGGAGGTCAGCGTTCTGGCACCCCAGACGCACACGGCACGTTAGAGCCCGCTGGGGCCCTCCTCCATGTCCCTTGCACTTTACGCGGCAGTTTCTGCTGATCGCTGCCCCCCCTGAGCTGACAGAGCTCAGGCTGTTTGCTCTCAGCTGGATACAATGACTGAAGAAAACGGTGAAGATTTTTCTAGGCATTGCAGACAGGCTCTTACTCTGCTTGTGCATCTCCCAAGCTCGTGTCATGCAGTCCCTCATAGCATTCCCCCTTCTCCCATTGCAGAGAAGCTTCAGTTTCCTGGCTGCCTGTGCCAAGCAGCCTGCTGACAGACACAGGTCAGTGGGTGAGATAACTAGCTACCTCTCGCTGAGACAGAGGCAAAGAGAAAGACCTGATGAGCTATACATATGTATCTACATGCCAGGCATATTATACCACTCAGTAGGTTTCCTACTCTAGCCTCTGAACCTCTCTTATCCATTTTGCTGGCACCTGCCTCTGTTGTTTCCATAGATCTTGCCTGGAGGTTTGCTGTATAAATGTTTCCACAAATGAGTTGTTAAAAATTATGTAATTGGTAATTGAATACTACAGAGCTGCTTTGCTACAGTATGTTTTCTACCTCTTGACTAGAACACCCTTGGATTCCCACATTTCTGAAAAAGGATGCACTTTCTCTGTTTGCTCCTCTCCACCCTCCTCCTTTAGTCTAATTCCTCCCAATAACTACAATTTTACTTTCCATAATTTGCTCATGTCCTGAACTTTCCTTCCTTGGATGCATGGTAATTGTAACAGCATTTCTGCCATCCTCAGAGAGCAGGTACCAGTCCAGTTTCACTGGCCTCACAGATTCAGTTTTTTCCTGCCTCCAGAGCAATAATACAAACAGTCTCTCTTTCCTACCACAATCTTCATTATTATCTATACTACAGAAATGTTCAGTCTATGATGGGATTACCTTCCAAGATGAAAAGCAGGATCCCTTAACTTAAAATACATTCATTACCAAACACAGCTCAGCCCGTGAGTGGGATACCCCTAGGAGTTTGTGCCCAGCTTCTGAAGAGTTTGCAAAAGGTGACTAAGAAAAGCAAAACCCTACATACTGCAGAAGGGGCGCTTTATGTTGTACATGAGAAATGTCTTCAGAGGTTCACACATCTAGTCACTCTGCACCTCTAAAGGGTTGAGAACCACTATAGGACACAAAAGGAAAACCATGACGTGCAAAAGATGCCTTTTCACAGACCTTTTCCATATCTCCAGTGTCAAGGATTAATTTCCAATCCTAGTCCATCCGGGATTTGAGAATGAAAATTAACTACTCAGTGCCATCTCACAGATTTCCACCATTTCCATTTAATTCCTTGTTAAATATGACTACAATGACCAAACCAGTCAGTCTGCAGAGCAATCCTGCAACCACCATCCTCAGATATCACTCAAGCCACCAACTCAGTCAATACACAGTTAACTTGCCTTTGGGCAAAGCCTACATGGAATACTACTCTTGATTCTTTACTACAAAACCCTTCTGATGGTCTCAAACTATTTCTGAAGACAGTTACCTGCAAATAACCAACTGCTGAGTGCATTAACAGGGATCAACAAATAGCTGCTGAACTGTTCTGTTCTTCAGGCTGAAGAGAAATCTTGAAATTCTGCAGTTATTTGCCATATGATTACTCTGGATCTTGAAAGAACAGTTCCACATTTAAAAGAAGAACAGTGAGTCTAATATAAAATTAATGTTATGAATTCTTCGGGGGTTTTGTTGTTGTTGCTGTTGTTACTTTCACTGTAATAAGTCATGCGAAAATACCTTTGATATCGTAAACCAAAAACTGGAAGTTGGATATCTAGTTTAGAAGATAAGCAGAACCTGAAATGACCCTGACAATACAGGTGAATGATGCAAAAACTTCTTCATCATCTCCTTCGTCCTCAGACCAAACTGCCCACAAAGTGCTTCTGGTTTCGGAGGCCTCCAGATTCTTCAAACTTGCTGGGTACCCAGAACATTTCAGTGGTAAAATGTCCACTGTTGCCTTGATTAAGCAGAAGACTATGTATTTCCTAACAGATGCATGGCTAGAACTGGTGGTGTAGGCACAGGACTCATGTTTTCGCTTGACTGAAAGTAGCTCAACTTCTTAATATCATCTTCTTAGCAGTTTACATGTTAAACTCTTAGATATTGTATGTATTTTCAAGACAGATTAAACAGAGCTATTCAGAGAGTATTCAGAAATTATAAGCTTCAATGTCAAATGAGAAAGTATTTATTAAAGAGTCAAAGATAGCCATTAATATGAGATTTCTATATTGTATAGCTAACTAGCTGAAGGAAAGATGATCCTGTTTGTAATGGAAAAATTAAATCCTGGGCTGGAGGAGATTTTATGCATGAACAAGGCACGGGGTAAAAAAAAGGGTACACTGCTAAAATTTGCTGAGACATTCTTTGCAGAAAATGTCCAGAGTGAAGTGTCATATGCAGGGACTGTGTAACCTTGAAGACTTAAGTAAGAGAGGGAATTTAATAAAAGACATGAAAGGTCATGCCTGTAAAGATATTCTATTACAGAAAAAGTTTCTGTTAATAGCTGGGATCACCCCTATTAGAAATAAGAGAAAAGAGAAAAACTTGGATATAGTAGGTGAGTACCTGGTGACTGTGAAGTGCCAGTATTTTATGGCAATAAAAAGACCCCAGAGAAATCTGAGGATGTACCAGTATTTCCAGCAGGGTCAAGCTCCAGTAGGGAAAATTCATCCTGGTGGATTTACCAGTGCCAGATTTTTTCCACAGACACAAGGCTGACCTGGGATTAAATGGGTATACACTTACCTGAACAAACTTCATGCAGAAATTAAAAGGCTTCTGACTGTGAGGGGAGTGGATTTCTGGTATCACCTCTCGTTGCAGGGTATATCGCCCCTCTCCCCACCACAGGTGGCCGGAGCAGATAGGAGAGATAACCCAGGTGGGCAAGGCCCAGCAAGTATCCTCTCCTGGCACCAAAAGTTCTGCCAGCTTAACAGATGTGGGAAGAGAGAAAAAAGCATAGGTGACCAAAAGACCTGTTTTCGCTATAAAAGCACTACAGTTTATCACAGAGGCAGAAGTCTCTTGCACACTCCCTGGGAATGTGTGAGAAGATTTCTCCCTGAAGCTTGGATGCAACTCCACGGTTACTTTTCCAGAAATTGAGAGAAAGGGTTTCGATGTGTGCCCCTTCAACAATTTGGTGGTAAGAAACATTGAATCCTAAGTTATACTCTTTCTCAGCTAACTGTAAATTTAATGATACCTTTAACCCCACGTGTATAATACTAGTATTCCCTTTTGTTTTATCCCTGTGTAGTAATAGTCTGTTTTAAGTCTTATGTCTGTTAGTTTTGTGTTTATTAAATAAATAATTCATTCTATAATAGACTGAATTGGCCATTATTAAAGAACATATGAATGAGAGCAGGTCTTGAGGTGCTGACCACCTAAATAACACAACTGCCTGCTGCCAGAGGCCTGGGTAAAAGGCAGGGACTGATTTAAACCCACATCATCCATTCACAACACCTCTGAATGACAGAAGTGGAAATAATAAACACCTCAGTTATTTTTAAAATGCAATGATCAGTTCTACAGCAGGATTACTCAGAGCTTTGTAAGGTCAATATTAACAGAGGATTAGGCTCAACACCAAATGTTCATCTGTATCCTCTACCCCTTGGTCTATACATCACCATACATACTTACGGTTGCTGCCTCCTGTTGCACATGGAGCATTATGCAGAAGTAGTCCTGTCCTCCAATTCAGGGCTGAGATGGTTTCATCAACTCTCATTTTCCACAACACCTTCCACTGGAGATACAATGGCACTGAGAAAAGGAATCATCAGAGCCACAAAAAAAAATTAATGTTGGTAGGACTGGATCAGGAGCATGGAACTCACTTGATGCATATCCTCTGATATGTATATCCTGTGATATCACTTTGTCAGAGCGTGATATCAATAACACCAAGGTTGTAGGTTTGATCCCTGTATGGGCCCTGTATTCACTGAAGGGTTGGACTTGATGATTCTTGTGGGTCCCTTGCAGCTCAGAACATCCTGTGATTCTGTGGTCTCTATTAGTGCTCAGCACAGATCAGTAACACAGCTATGAAGTGAACCTCCTGGTTGCAGCAATGTAGAAGTGTTTGAAGCTCCACGTGCAGAGCTGTACAAGCATGAACTGGATTTGTTTCAGATAAAACTAAACCAGAGGATGCAATCTAGATGTACACAGATCCTCTCCCATCATAACTGCTGCTGAGTTCTTGAGACCAGAAGAGTGTGGTACAAACTAATTTGCAGCAAATCTCCCAAATGTGAAGAATGGGGCTGGGCTGCTAGATCCACAGCACCAACTGATTTGCTTTATAGATCTACTCCTGCTGCACCACAGTATTGCTTATGTAGATGAACCTGCTTACTCTTATCAGATAGAAATTACCATGTCCCTCAGAACAAAAAATCTATGTAAAACTGATTTTTTTTTAGTTCTTTCTTAGCAGTTTTTTACTATGCCTACTACAGATTTCCTGCCAAGTGTTATCAAAGTACTTACTATCAAGTCTACTGAAAATTGTTCTTTTTCATTTTATTTTGTGGGAAGAGTTTAGATGAGAAAACCTGATGGAGCATGCAAATAGGGATTCCATGGGAACAGACTTCTCAAATGCGTTTCAAAACCCTCCCCTGGAAACCTCAATACGGGAATTTCAGATCAGTTTGCAGTCTTACCACAGTTCATGTTCACAGATCTGATGTTTAGATCTACAAAAGTTCTTATCAGACACTGTTGTCTGATTTCTGCTGTTTCGTATTTCTGCTTCTACCCATCCTCCTTTTGGAACTGAAAAGACAAGAACAACAATGACAACAACAACAACAACAACAACAGACAATTTTGTTTTATACACTGTTGGCTTTCGAAATTCACAGGTATTCTCCCCAGTGTCAGACAATTTCTGACTGCAGGCTCTGATCTTCCAGTTGATAAGGTCTACAATTAGGGTGAATTCTATAATGCTCAAAATGGGCAAACATATTTACCCTAGGTCATTTTTTATTTCTGCCTGATGCTGTAGAATCTCCAGGAGGTGACTGCACAGTATGCATTGCTGAATTATGCAGATAACTTATGAATTTAGGGCAGTGGCTGCCTTAAGCAAACACTATCTTGCTACTGTGAATTTAATATTACAACTACTTTGGCACTTTTCTGTCTTTCATCTGCTTACTTTAAAAGCAGCAGTATTTGTTTGCACTGACATTGTAATACCCTCATAATCTTAAACCACAATGCCAATAAACCACCACTGACAGTGTAATGATTCACATTACCATATCATTGTAGATGTAAAAGTCAGTCCCACATACTTCCTACAACATCAGTATTGGTGAGGCAGCCATTAAGATGTCAGTGGTAGAGCAGAGAATCACCATTATAAGCTTAGTCAAAATAATAAAACATTGCTAAAGGTAGCTACAGGGCTGTGCTCAGCAGCTGTTTTCAAATATAAACCTCACAGCAGTTTAAAAATAAATTTTAAATTAGTCAAATGCTTGAATCCACATTAAGAACTGATGTTTATGTCAGCAAAAAGAAAAAAAAGTCCTATTTAAGACTGTCAGAGGTTGGGAATTTCTTTAATGTCTATTGTGAAAAGGCATATTTTTTAAAAAATTATTTCAATGTATTTTAAATGAATGAAAAATAGAGTGACAAGAATTTTACTCCAACTGTAAATGTCTTGCCCCTTGTTGACACCAATGGAAAAGCTGTGCTTAAAATGAGAACACACCCAGGTTGTATATAAGTTACTATAGCTGAATCCAGAGGTGAAATATTTACACGTAGAGATTTATATTCTATAGCATACACAATATATTCAGGCCTTTTGTGGCCATTAGTAAAATTCAAAGTCATATCAGATTAATCTTTTGCATGAGCTTTTTTAAAGCAATATAAAACCAGGTAGACTGATAATAAGTAATTAGTAAAGATTCTGGCAAAAAGAAATTACTTTAATTTGGAAAATTAGAGGATGGAGATTGGCAGGCTCAAGTGGGAATAAGGAAATAGAAAGCACACAGCAACAGAAATATACTAAAATAAGAACATTTACTTCAACAGCAGCTTACATCTATTAATATTGCATTCATGAATGTATTTATATTATGTTACAACGAACAATCATATTGTTACATTTCTTTATATCTTGTACATAAAAATCAGAGGTGACTCTTCTCAAGTGAATTTTAACCATCGTAAAATTCAGATAACACAGAAAAAAAACTTTGTTTCCTCTCTGTTTCTTAACTAGTCTTCAGGAGTAGATCATGGAGCTCTTGTCTTTATGGCTCCGCCTGTATTGAAGCAGAAAGCACCCTAGTTTCACTTATATTTCTTGGATGGGTAAGTACTTGACAGGGCAAAGAAGTTCTTGAAATTGGCCCTTCATCTGACAGCATGCAGTAAGGTCAGGGTGAAACACCATTAACACATGACACTCAGGGCTCCACTTTTACAAAAGATTTTTTTGTCCAACGGGAAGTTTGACAAAGCCAAATTTTTAACTCTGTATGAAAAACCTTCAGAAACAATGGAAACTCTGCTGGAAATATTTTTCAAATTATTTTTCTAACACCCCCAGTGAAACTGGAGTGACTAATTTTCAAATGCCTGTATGGATTGGTCAGTTTTCCAGTGAGGTTACAGGAGACAACAGAAGTAATTTTGACCCTGTATGTCAGATGATGTAAATTCTGTGCTTTACTAAAATGTGTCATAACTATTTTTTTCAACATGATCTATATTCTCTGCAGGGCCATATAGTCCTCTCTTTAGATGCATGATAGTTCTGACCTTGACTCGGGATATAAGAATGGAAGGTAGGGGTCTTTGATCATATCTATACACACACTTGTGTATGTGACCATCTGTACGGTCATATATGCTGCTGAATGCATATTTAGGAAGAAAGGCAAAACAAGAGATCAGGGTTAATTATTTATCTATAAAAAGCAGAAGAGTTGTATTGGTCAGACATTTATATGCATTACTTTATTTTTGTTACCTTGGAAATAATACTTAAATTACCATTAACATACAGTGCTCAAAGTAACTGCCACATAGGCTATTCCTTTTCAACTCCAAGCATCTAAGCCTTTATCAGTATTGAACTGACAAGTTTCTCAACTCATGCACTGTCACACTGGAGGCATTGCAACGTTTGTCTTCCTCCTTGTGATGGACTGACACTGGCTGGGTGCAAAGTGCCTGCTAAAAGTGCCTCTCTTCAGCTGGACAGAGGAGAGAAAATAGAATGAAAGGTTCATGGGTCAGAATAAGGAAATGGAGGAATCATTCAGCAATTATGATCACAGGCAAAACAGACTTGACTTTGGGAAATTAATTTCATTTGTTGCCCATCAAATCAGAGTAGAATAATGAGAAATAAAACCAATTCTTAAAACACTTCCCCCACACCAATCCCTTCTTCTTGGGGTCATCTTCACTCCCAAATTCCCTCCCTTCTCTCCTCAGTAGCATAAGGGGACAGGGAATGAGGGCTGAGGTCAGTCCAACATACCTTGTCACTGCTGCTCCTTCCTCCACAGGGGGAGGACTCCTCACACTCCCTGCTTCAGCATGGCGTCCCTCCCACAGGATAGTCTTCCACAAAGTTCTCCAAAATGAATCCTTCCTACGGGCTGCAGCTCTTCATAATTGCTCCATTGTGGGTCCCTTCTACAAAGCGCAGTCCTTCAGGAGCAGGCTGCTCCAGCATGAGTCCTCAGCTGGATTTCCTGCCAGAAAACTTGCTTCAGCCTGGGCTTCTCTTTCCGCACAACCACAGGTCCTGCCAGGACCCTGCTCCTGTGTGGGCTTCCCATGGGGTCACGTCCTCCACTGGGCATCCACCTGCTCCAGTGTGGGATCAGTACTCTCCCATGGGCCTCCACAGGCTGCAGGAAAGCCTGACTCACCATGGTCTTCACCATGGGCTGCAGGAGAATCTCTGCTCTGACATCTGGAGCATCTCCTCCCCTTCCTTCTCCACTGACCTTGGTGTCTGCACAGTTGTTTCTCTGAAACATTCTCAGTACTCTCTTTGGGTGCAATTACTCTTGTGCAGGAACCTTCTCCCCTTCCTAAATCTGTTATCCCAGTGGCACTACCACCATGGCTAATAGGCTCAGTCTTGGTCATCAGTGGATCCATTTGGAACCAACTGCTGTTGGCTCCCTCCAACATGGGGGAAGCTTCTGCCAGCTTCTCACAGTGGCCATCCCATAGCCCACACACACACATCAAAACCTGGCTATGCAAACCCAAAACTCCTTCAGTCAGAGATCCCATTTAGACACAAAGGTCTTCAGACACTGCATTGTGAAGGGCAATTAACCACTGAAGGTCAAACAGATTCAAATACAGGGTCCAACTCTTCCATGCTAACCTTCCAAAAGATAAAATGTTTAAGCACTTTTCACTACTGTTTTGCAAATTATGTAAGACTTAATAGCATGAAATCCAGGTTTCTGCAGATACCAGGCATATAAACTGTATTTATAAATGGTTTTGTCTGATGGATAACCTTAGGAAAGTCAACCTTTCATTTAGAATTAATAAAATTTGAGACAATTAAAAATATGAAGGGTTTTTACATTTTTGACAGGTGGAATGTGTACTTTGGAAAGAGACTCCTTTTTAATGTATCACTAAATTTTATGTAGGAATCAAATAAACTACCTACTATCTCTTAGAAAGTTCTGGCAGGACTTTTTATCTATATTTCATTAGATGACTGAATGCTCAGGAAATATACCCACAAAGTTCTAACACTTGGGTAACTGTGATCATGTCCTAAAGCAGTAGTTAAAAGCATTTAGTATCTTTCAGGAGACATTGTAATGAAGCGGTGCTAGATTTTGGAGAATCTGTGGCTCTTATGAGCCATTCCTCCCCTGCCAGCTCTGGGGCAGCACAGTATCTTCCTGTTTGTGAAGTCTGAGGATGATGAAGGTTTCTATAAGTCAGCAGTGGGCTTAGCTGACATGAGATAATTGAAGATCTTGGAAGAAAAGTTGGTGTAGCTGAGCAAGGCTACAGCAACAATAGAGAGCACCAAGTTCATCTGTACTTCTGTTGTTGGCACTCATCCTGTAAGAGCAGAGGGTCCCCTTCCCTCCCCAGATGTCTTCATAGCTACCTTTTTAACTAGGCAGGATTTTATCAGCTTTTCCACTCTTTAAACATTGTCAGTTAGTGCTAGGCAGACTTCACAGTTAATTGTATTCTAATCTACCCAATTAGTCCCCTATTCCCACAAAGACTTACACATGTGGTTAATTTAAAGTTTCGTGCAAGTGCGAAACTCTTCTGTGCCTGAGCCTGCCTGCTTCTAATGAGTGAAAAACCAAATGCTTTTCTTTCTGAAATCCCTCCTCAAGAGCCACAGCTTTCTCTTGGCCTTTCATCATTAATCTCAGCTCTAGTGTTATGCACTATCTCACCCATGCCTGATCATTAAACATAATAAAACAAAGTGAAAAACAAATCCAAAATAAAAGCCAAAGGGAACCGTATTACCTGATGGCCATGCTGTTGTAAATAATGAGTCTTTCATGAAACAAATTCCCTTTCTTTTGCTTTCTGTTGTTTCCTTTCCTCTTTCACCCCACTGTGACCTTTCTTAGCCAAAGAAATTCATTGTGTTGTCTGTTTTTTAAGCATCCTAGGGCAGAGACCTTGTAATCTCTACAGTCTGCAGAGCATCATGCACCTCAGAGGAGTGCGTAAATATTAATCAACACACATTCACATTCATTGAAATCAAAAGCCCTAATTTTATGAATCAATAACACTGTCTCACTGGGTAGGAAACAGTAGTAATCCATGGCCACGAAATTTAATCCTTTTGAAAAGTAGTTTCAAATGGAACTTTCATGAGCAGTATGAAAAATACATGCAGACAAACAAAGATACAGACATCTAGTAAGGCACTGGTTTGCTGTACGAGCAGTATTTATTGACTTTCACCCACAAAGGAAAAATGCTGTCAGGTGCTGGCCCTCAACCTGCTCCCAGTGATGTCAAACTCGGTTTGGAAAAGTTTCCTAAATAACTTTTCCAAACTTTTGGATACTCTTAGTCTATAATTTCTCCCCTTCTCTGCCATTCTCTTAGTGGTGTTAAAACATTACAAAGTGCTAACAAAAAAAATTGTAGAAATTAGAAAATGAGAGATTTATGATACTTCTGTGCAACCTCAGTTTATCCTTCCTCCTGCCTGTGTCTCATGCTGCAAGCTTCAATTGCAAGACCTTGCTCTATGACTTTTTACAAATCCCCTCCAACTCCTAGAAGCCAAGAGGAAGAGTTTAGAGATCAATCAACCAGTGAGTGCAGACAAGGTGTTGAAGCTGATGGTAAGGATCATACCTGAATCACAGAATGTCTAGCATGACCAGATTATGAATTAACTACAACCCATTCAGGCAAAACGTATATTATTTCTTGCCTTGATTCACTATTATCCTCTGCACTGCATGGACTCGGGGCCTTCTGGAAAAAAACCCTGCCTCTGACTGTGTCATTGTTAGCCTAAGCTGTTAGCAAATTTCCAAGGGTTTGGTGGATTGTTTCTCTTAGGAGCAGAAGAAATTAGAGGGAAACAGCTATTTGTCTGTCTAAGTCTCTCTAACAGGAAAAAAAATTACTTTTGTCCTATTTCTATGAATACATGCATGATCAAATATATATTCCAGCCCTCTTTCCACTCTGTAATGTGTTCTCTAAATATCACTGCTAATTTTATACCAGTCATGTAGTGTTTTACTGACTTTGTCTCATAAATCGCTTCCTCTGAAATCGTAAACTGTAAAAGAGAAAATGCTCTTGAAAGGATGGCTACCATATATCAGATTGTTTGCTGTATTTGGTTATTTTCTGGAAATATTAGCTGCGAAGATTTTGAGGAAGGAAAGAGATTGTTGCATTGCTGGACTTCCAGACATGTGGCAACTTATGGGAATACCCCATATTAAACAGATGAAACAGTAGCTTCATCTGACTAGCCAGGAATCTGGCAGCCCCAGGATCTACCAAATTAATGACATGTGTGGTATGCAGATGGTTCCTGTACATACAGAAAGTACGATGTGAACTGGAAGTGTCAGAGCAGCGATGCACAGATTTAGTCCATGAAATCCCTCAGACACACGGCAGCCACACTTGAGATCCTTTGGCTCAGTGTCTGCCAGATTTTTTGCATCGAGCTCTGGGGTACAACAGTACTCTCTCCTCTATTTATTCCACAAAGGAACAAATCACTTTTTCTATTATTTTCTAAATTAATAAGGCTTCAGTAAGACTTTTCTAACTCCCAGCATAACACAATTAAACATCATGTCATACTGTAACAGGTCTGCCCCAGGGGAAGTTAACTTTCTTCTTAGCCTGTATGGTGCTAAGCTTTGGATTTGTAGCTAAAAAAATGTCCAGAACTCACCAACATTTAGACTGTTACTGAGGAGTGCTTGCACAGCATCAACGCCTTCTCTCTTTCCTGCTCTGCCCTCTCATTACTGTGCAGTGGGTGGGCTGGGGATGGGCAAGAAGTTGGGATGAGACATGGCTGTGACAGCTGACCCAAACTGGCCAAAGGGATACTCCATGCCATATAATATCATGATCAGCAACGGGTTAGAGGGAAAAAGAGGTGGAGGGGCTTTGGCTTCCAAGGCTGATGTTGCTCAGAGGCTGGCTGGACATCAGTCTGCTGGTGGGAGGTGATGAGTGATTACTGCCTTTGCATCACTTGGTTTTGCCTGGGATTTTTCACTTATTAAATGTCTTTATCTTGATCTGTGAGTTTTCTTGCTTCTTCTCTTCCTGTTCTCTCCCCTGCCCGGCTGGGAGAGGAGGGTGGGTGAGCAGCTGTGTGGGTGCTTTGCTGCTGGCCAGGGTCAGCCCACAGCACATACCAGCGTGTGCTCAGGCAGTGTTGAGTGGAACACAGCTTGTGTCAAGCTCTACCTCTATCTACCTCTCACATTTCAGGCTGATTTGAATGTGCAATCATCAGTCCAGGCTTGTACTTGCTTTCACAGCTAGATTGCCTCCTTCTTCCCCAACCAGCCCTTGTATTTACTGAAGAACACATTTAAGTGGTGAGTTTGGCACCCGTGTGTTCGTTGTCCTGTAATATTCAGAGCAGGGCCTTGGACCCCATCTATTTCCAGGCCCTGCTTCCCCAAACCCTCACAAGGATGTCATTGTCCTGCTAATATCCACATGACATAGCTTACACTTATTCACTGTCTT
The DNA here is from genome assembly GCA_013397175.1 of Platysteira castanea. Classification (NCBI taxonomy): domain Eukaryota; kingdom Metazoa; phylum Chordata; class Aves; order Passeriformes; genus Platysteira; species Platysteira castanea. Next base: position 1,155,631 of record VYXC01004225.1, on the reverse strand, counting down.
CCTTGTCCTTTAGGATCTCATGTGCACACCCTGCTTGTCCAGGTACTTCGTCCCAGGACCTGCTCCTCATGTGGGACCTGGTTCCCACCATCCTGCCCCATAGTTCTCCTCCTACCCAGAGCCAAGCATCAGCATTGGTAGCAGAGACACAATGCTCCTACTCCCCTTCCTGTGCTCAGGAACATAACTGAAAGCACATATTATATGAATTATCTGTAGGTTTCTGACCTGCCAGCCATCATGATTTTATTACTATTTTTAAAGTGTTAGTTCTTCTTGCTGTTGTTCAAAAGTAAATTCCTTATTTCTGTAGGATAAGCAAGTTTATAGTGCTTATGAATGAGGAGGGCATTCTGAGCAGGTAACTATGTGAGTCTGAATAGCTCAAGTGCCAGAAGATGACTGCTTTTAAGGCATGTATTTATTTACTTTTACAGTTCCCAGGATCTTTAAGCTCACCTGATTTTCTTTGTGATCTGAATCATGAAATAAGTTTTTGTTCAAGAGGGTGTCCAGGATCAATAAACATGTAGTTTACTAGGAGATTCCTACTGTAACTTTTTGTTTAGCAGCACTAAATATACCATCTCTTTTTAGAATGAAAATCAGCCTCTATGAAGGCAGCAGGAGTTTTGTCATTGATTTCAACAGTATAGCTTTCTGTCTTTTCATACAAAAGAAACACTTACTGCAGAAAGGAACTGAGGCTTGGTTTGGATCCTGATTGATCTCCAAATCCCTTGTGTAATCACCCAGGCAGAGGAGCTCTACTGCAAGTCCAGGAACAAGGATGAATTCTACTCACCTCCAAAAGAGAACAAGGATAAAGCAAATGTTTGGAGGATTTAAAGTCTTTAGGGACCAGAAGGGTTCATTCTTCTTATTTCTCTTAGCTGCTACTGTAAGGTTTCCTTCGCTGTGAGGATGATCCAATTGCCACTGAATGTCACTAGCAAAACCACAAGTGACTTGTGAGCCAGAATACACTGGAAGTTTATTATTGTTATTATTACATGATATAGAAATGAATTTTGAAGAACTTTTTTTGAAAAGGATGTGTTCCCTCTGGACTGTCATCTAGTCTGAAGTAGTTCCAGCTTTCAGCAAATAACACAGAATGACAGCTTCAGAAGTGTCTTACTAGCTCCCATTTCAAGGGATGTCATTTTTGCCTCCACTGTGCCTGTTAATGTGCCCTGACTTCAATGGGCTTTGCACATATCCTTTTGGTGATAAAAGCAGTCCTACCACCAATAAAGCACACAGAGAGAGCTTAGTGACAGCTTGTAGAAGTTCACCCTTACTAATTAAACCCACATTTTCAATGTTGGGGTCTTGCTGCCTCACCAAGTACATCATAGGACTGTCTGGAGAAAGAAATCACAAAGAAGAATATAGAATTGGAATTTGCCAAAAATTCCCCCAGCATACAATTTTTCATAGAATTACTCAAAACCAGCAAATTACTGAAGGTTCGAAGGGCATGTGTTCTTGGACAATAGTGCTAGTGCATTGCATGCTGGCAGTAGTGTGTAAGGGCACTGTTTTTCACTTTCCCTGCCCCATGTCCATTCAGCGTACACAAAGAAAAATATTTTTGAAGAATGCTTTTACAGTTACTGCTGCTCGGAGACTCCAGAGTAGGAAATTAGCATTGCAAATAGAGATCACACTGCTGGAGATCTTTTGCATCATGTCTTCCAGCATGATGTTCCCCCACCCTACACACTTACTGTTCATCTCTTCTATTTTGCTAATTTGCCTGCCTGAGAGTCACAAAAAATTCAGTTACACCCTTTGAAATATGCATATTCACAGATTTCTTCATTTCTTCTTGCTGGACAATGAAGTTCTTTTCCTAAGCTAAGCACTCACACACCTTTTACCTTTGGGTCAGTGTCTGTATCTGTGACAGAGAGATCAGAACTCTTATCACTTAACCTTCTCTTGCCTTGCACCGGAAGGACAGCCAGCAATCTTTCTGACAGCAGATTAAGAAGTAAGGAGCTTAAGAGAGTCTCAGACCATAACTTTCATCACCCAGCTAGTATGCGTTGAAACCTGTCTCAGTGTATATTTTCAATTATATATTTTTAAAAATTCAATACACACAGAGTGGTCTGTTTGCCCTTTCCTTACACAAATGCATTTGCCTTCTGCTAATGGGAGTAGCAGAGGCATGAACATCTGGGTTGCAGGCACTAGGAATCTTCGGGGTCCTCAGCACTCCCAGCTGTGTTACTGTTTCAGCACACTGCCAACAAAAACTCAGAGAGTATTTCCACTTCATTCTGCACTTTTGCTTCAGAAGCATAATGAACGCTCTTTCAGTCAAAGCTAAATATTTTACTGTGGATGCAAATTTTTCGCTAATGAATGAATAGCAGACATACATTTTTCATTTGATAAAGACATGCGCTTAACGTTGTCATTTAAGAAATGTATATTCATATAGCCATTTAAAAATAACCAGCACCATTGTCATAATTATCTTTTCATATGTTCAGCAGTGCCAGCAATTAACTATGAATGTAAATGTAATCAAGCACACTACCACACTTTTAACAACTAAGTTTCTGTAACTCTGTTATGCTGGTAATGGCCTGTGGTTTGCTCTCAAGGAAGCTCTTAAGGAGAGTCTTTTCCCAGCTAACAAATGTGTTGGCTCACTAGCGCACCACATTGTCCTGAGTCTGCTGAAACTCATGGGGAAGACCTGTTCAAAAAAAGGCATCATAGTCCAACTATGGGAAAACAAATGAGCATTTGTGTGTGTCCTCTCTCACAGATGTGGGGAGCGGAGGAATGTCTGAAAGTAGTGTGCAAGAATGGATTTCTTTGGGGAAGTACTAAGCAAGTTCTCCAATACCTCTCTTAGCACACATGCTCTGTACGTTCCTACATCACACAACATAATTGCAACCTTTTTTCTATAAATCCCCTTCCCAAATCTCTTTGGTTAAGCCTCCACATGTCAGATAAGAAAAACTTTTGCTAGTGGTCTGAATGTTTAAGGAAAAAAACCCAAAACCATGTTCACAACAAGAAACAGGACACATGATCAGGACACAGTTCAACGCAACTTGATTATTTCACTTTGGTCTTGCCCCAGCTCCCAGCTCTCCTTGTCTCTCTCACAGTGCTTCTTGCTTCTCTCAGATTCTCACCTTCTTGGAGGAGACCACAGGTCTTCTCAAAACCCCAAAGACTGCATATCAGCAAAAAGATATCAGAAATATAAACGATGAATTGCATAGATGTAATATGATATCATTTCCTTAGTATGTGTTGGAAAAATGGAAAGATTTTCTTTCAAAATCTATTGTGTTCTCACAAAATGCTCTGTTGAGAGTTCTATCATCCTTCAGAAAAGGCATAACATAACCAAGACTGGGGCACACAGGCCTGTGCCTCAAACAAAAGATGCTGTGGAAGGACTTGCTTTGGGGTTGAAATGGCAATTTAATCTCTGGAATTCCTCAGGTACTCCATATTTCTGCTGTGAGAAGCAGATGTCAACAGCCATGTAAGCACCTTTTCCCTAGAAAAGGGCCAATACAACTTGTTCAGTGAAACCAGGCCACCAGATGCCTGTCACTTGGTAAGAGTCTTTGTAGCAGAATAGGACTGGACACTGTGCTGGATTTTAAGCAGTGGCCTGAGGGTAGAAGCCCCCATGTGTCCTAGTATTAGGTATTATTTTTCTTTGATTTGACAGGGAGACTGTGCTCTGTTCTGGCATACTGAAAAGCAAAGACCATATGAGAAGTTTCACCACTGAATACATACCCCAGGGGTCTAAAGACCCAAGGCACTTGATTAGGTGGCCAGCCTTCAAGTTCAAGTAATACAAATCACTGCAAGGAGAAAGTTATGCAAACTACATAAGTCATTTATTATGAACATACTGATCTCTGTGAGGTCAAGAACATCACTGTTCTTTTTTTATTGGTCAGCAAGTTTTGCTTATCAGGATATTCACTGTATTTCCCACAGCTCACAGGGGTCATCAACAAGGTCACTGGCAGGTGGTGAGAGGACTTCTCAGCTGGAGGCAGATGCCAGAGTTCCTCATAAGTGTCTTCCTGCAAATTCATGTAACGATTTTTTTTCTGAAGGATTTTTGTTTCTGCCTGATGAAAACTTCACTGTGTCAGCACCAGCTGGACCAAAGACTTCAATTCAGGTTTTACTTCTTTGTGAACAGCACGGAGAATGCTTTTATGCAGCCCTGCACTTCCTATTTTCAATCAGCTCTGGAAGCAGAGTTGGACACAACAAACACAACTTCTCCACTGCCATCTCTCCATATTGGGAAGAGGAGGAAGTATCACATAACGAAAGGTTCTTCAGGTGGATTTTCAAACTGAATCCTGTGCTTTTGAGATTAAGGCACTGGCAGGAAAGAACATCTTTTCAATACTGTCATACACAAAAATTGTACAGGAATGGTATCTGTCTCTTAAAAAAAGAGAAATAAAAAAGAACAAGTAGCCTATAAATACTGACTCCACAACAGAGTTTCTTGCTTGATGAAAAAATGCCTAGAGAAATAATGAGGAGAACAGTATCTTCATTTCTTTAAACTTAGTTCTGGTACAGTGACAAGGCACAACATCATAAATATTTTATTTTTGTTTAATGGTTTTGGATCATTAGTTGTCATTATAGTAGATTGCACTAACTAGTTATGCAATTAAATGTATGTAACTGGAAGCATGATCAGTAAATTTAACTTACTGATTCCCTAATGAGCTCATCTCTATCTTCAGCTTGGTGAAATCAGTAGCAACAGGCAAGACTCAGTATAAAGACCATCCAAGTTAGCTCAGGATTGTTTACTTGGATTCCAAGACATTTGAGTCCGTTTCATGCAGCATGTCCATTGAGAGATGTAAAAACACTTTACTAAAATATGAAAACTCATTTTTCAGAGATGTCTTGGTGGATACATATGCGTACATGTGCCATGTTGTATACAATAATTCTATTTTGTATATATCAGCCATTCATTTTACTTTCTTAAAGAGGTGTCAATATAAAAGATATTTTCAATGGCTGAATTCATGTGTGTGCATAAAATGAATTGCTGGCAGTGTAACAGAAATTATGATAAGGTGTGTTTCCACATGTAATGGAGTAGAGTATAAATTTTATGATTATGCTGCCTGGCAAATAAATAATACAAATTGTCCAAAGGGCCCTTGCAGATATCAGGCAATACTTCTCTGGTTTTGTAGCTTCCAGACTGCTATTGGGCTTGTGCTACTGTTGTAAAAACAGAAAACACTTTAGGAGCTGCTTTACTTCTTTCACTATTCTGCCTTGTGTACTAAACAGACATTAGTACCAGAGTTTGTGCAGAAGCATTCAACTCTAGAGGATGAAGCAAATGTATCATATTTTGTCACTTTTTTCAGTGATGAAGCTCTTAGAACTGTTCTCTGACCAGAAATACAGCATTAGAAATGCGGCAGTTCTTTAAATAAAGTTTTCCACAGATGATCACTACTGAAGAAATGTAATCCTGCTTGATATTCAGTATATATTTTCTCATGACAGTTTTATGGTACAATTAAATTTCATACTTTCTTTTCTACCACTCTGAATATGCATTAGAAAGCCAAGCATCATAATTCTAAACCAATTGGGTTGATTTGCTTGTTGAAATTCAGTTATTGCTTCTTTATATGCATTTCAAAGAAAGGCCATGGGCTGTACCAGTATATTTAGAGTCAACACATGGTCACTAAAGGTCTAGGGCACATCAAAATTGTTATGCACTTTATGTGAAAAACGAAACAATGTCATTCTAAAATGGTTTATTGGAGTAACAAACTGTGGAGAAACAATAGAGCTAATGGAGGACTAGGGAGAGAGGCAGATTATGGAACACACTGAGTATTACTTGAAAATTATACTGATATTTAGATGGACATAATAACTTAATAAGACTCATTTGAATGCAAAAGAATGAACATTGAATTGATATTAACTTTTAATGCTTGTCATTTTATGTTAATTTATATTTTAAAATTATAGTCTTTTTTTTTTGTAATCAGACTGGCTAATTATACCTCAAACATGTAAATTTGACATGATGGCAAAACCAAATTAAAAAAAAATTCAACAAAGTACTTGGTTATAAAGACCTATAATTCACTCAAACTGGATTCTGGCTGAGTTCCACCAACAACACAAATCATTATGCTTTGCAGTAGCAGAATCATTCAGTTTCTCTGAGATGATTTTTTCAGTTGGTTTTACAAGGCGATAATGCTAATGCACTCCATTTGTGCAATTTTTTCCTGATCACCAATTTGAATGTTTTTGAAGAAATCCTTCATCTAATCTTGATATTTGCAAATGCAGTTTTCGAAGATTCTCTCATGCTAAAAGCATCATCAACAAAAACATATTTTTCGAGCACCGAAATGGTCTCAAATTGGGATCATGAGCTCTGTTCTTAAATAGTACACAGTAAGTTATTTTTGTCAATACTAAACATCTACTAACCTTCTAAACTCAAAATGTAAAACTAGTGCCTTACATTTTATATATCTGATTCCCTTCAAGGCAATTATTTTCCAACACATATTAAACAAAGTTACTGTGTCTAGGCATACCAAATAGACAGGAACTTATATAGAAAATGAGCACTTTTTTTCTTAATTTACACTTTGGAGTTAGAGTTTTTTTCATTTCTGTTATTGTGTTTCCAGAATTGAAATAATGAATTCCTTCTGACAATTCTGTTCAGATAGTTTTTTAAGTGCTCATAACTCAAATGTCTTTAAAAAAACTAAATATTTTATCTTGAATGACCTTGAGCTTCATCAAGTTCGGGGATACTGTGTGCAAAACTTTATGTACAGCATTGAGCTGATAACCTTGTTGCACCAACCCTCTACTCATTTGAAGTTATTTATGTGTTTAGTAAGTATTTGTCTAATGGAACTCAATCATTTCATGAAATATTTTTTTCCTTGCGTACGACTGAGCAGATGAGATGATTAACAGATACAGCAATTTGAAAATCCTTAGTCCTTCAGCAGGCCACTCTTTCTCCTCCTTCTGCCTTCCTTTAGGGTCAGCACTTTATTCATGTTGTCTTTCACAACACAGATTGCAGTGAAATCAGTAAGCTAAATTTTAGCAAGGAAAATATTCACTCCAGCAAAACTCCAGTTGATTCAAGAGGGAAATTTCTCCTAAATAGTAACTGAAAGTTGAACTATCGCTTTGGGAGTAAAAAAATGTACTGCAAACAGCTAGGTTAGGTGAAGTGAACCTTTGCTTTCCTAACCTCCATGGAAATGCCAAAGCAAAAGTCTGTCCCTAAGTTTATGAAGTATTTTACAATGCCATCATAATTCCTCCTCACTCATCCGTCCCTATAATCCATGCAAAGTCCCAAATGCACAAAACTGTAGGTAATGTCTCCTACAATGTTGAGAAAGCAGAAGCTCTCCATTCTGCCTGCCTATGAGGGCTTTTGAGGAGCAGCAGGATGTTTCAGTGCTACCCTTGCTAAGGCACTGCAGAGCTGAGGCAAACGTGCTACAAGGTCAGTGGCCCCATGAGCTCCCCAACTGCGGCCAAGGCTACAGGGGCAGCAGTTCCGTGGGAGGTTTCTGGTGGGTTTCCACCACTGCCACCGGGACAGCAGCAAAGCCAAGGGCAGCCTAAAAGCGATTCTCTTTCCCATCAGGAGCAAAACTGTCCGGCTGTGGCAAGAGCTTGGTCTGCCATATTTTCTCTAACCTTTCTATGTGTGTAGGTGGCCAAACTCACAGTCACACCCAGCTAATTATTAATCTGTCCCATTCAACAGAGATTGTTCAAGCACCGGTATAAATGGCTCTGCTCCAGCATCTCTTATCTGCTCTCCAATTGGACCCATAAAATGCATGTAATAGCAGTTACAGAGCACCAGGATTTACATACCCTCAATGCAAAGCAGTGAAAATTGAGGAATTTTGAAATTTGCAGACCATCCTTATGATAAGAATGTATCTTTTCAGTGGCTCAGAGCTGATTTTCTTTTATTGAAGCATCTTCCATAATAGCTAGTGCATACTTACCATGCTAGTTACTTTTTTGCAATTATGTTATTCAGAAATAATTGGATTTCTGGGTTTAATTGGGCTTTAAATTAGCCATAGCTTTCATAAAAGCTATTACAGAGATTTCTAATAGCAGCTTTTCCTGCTATTTAAGCACAGAGTATTTCAATGAGAGTGATTCACCAGTGTAAAAAGTCTTGGCTGCTGTGAACTCTAGCACAAGTTCAGATTAATTATGGCAATTCAGGCACCATCCTTTTGTAATTAAACATTTGCTCAAAACATTACCTGAACTGTATAACTGTGTCAAACAACTGGTTGTCCTTTAGAAAGATATGATGTTGTTTTCCAACTCTTTGGAAGATTAAGATGCTTTATGGAAGGTTGACTCCTGATTTTTGAGTTCAGAGGCAGAATCAGCCCTTGTTTGCTCTCACCAGTCTTTTCACCAGGGAGAAGGCTGTGTGAGGTGTCCCTCTGATGTTCCTTCCCACCCAAGGGGTCCTGTGCTCTATTTGCTGACCACTCCTGCATGTGCTTGCATGCAAACATCCCACTATTGGAAAAAACAGAGAAGTAAAAATGCAATCAGCTATTTTGGAGAATATCCTGGGGCAATTCCTTTGACTTTGCTGCAGACGGTTGAGGGGTGTTGATGAGGTGATTCAGGGTTAAGAGAAACAGACCTGGCCCTTGTGCTTTTTCCTGGTTTCTGTCAGTGGCACTTCTACTCCAGGGCAGCAGTATCTGTGATCCTCACAATCTTCACCATAACCTGTAGGCTAGGCTGCATTTTAGGCATTACTTTGATGAGGAAAGGCCTTATCCTACCAGACAACGTAACTCCTGGACCATAATGATGCCTTCTGCACTTATGTCCTAGCCCAGGGGGGGATAGAGGATAAAACAGCAATTATTTCACTGTCAGCTGATTGCTGCTTACTGCCTGGCCCTGTGTGACGTGTGCTGCACTAGTTGAGAGAGGCTAAGGTTTTCCTCAGTCCTTCTTCATTTAGTGCCAGCTGAAAAATGAAGCTTCTGCCAGATCCACAACTCAAGACTATGTTAATTGTGTAATACTGGACTTGAGGATGGAGTGTGACCTAGCATGTCAAAACTCTGAAAGGATTTGAGAAGGCAGACTGATTGGGCTTTGTTTTTAGACAACAAGTTAGCAAGCCTTTACCTGGTGTTTTTTGCTCTAGGAAATGGATAATCTAAGAAAATTTAAAATACATTGTGGTAATTTGGCTTATTCTCTAATGCACTCACTCTTCTGATGAAGCCCACTTCTTTCCCAAAGATACTGCCAAAGGAGACAAGCCTCATGTGCTGGTAAACACACAATAAAGGATACTCTCACACCTGCTAGGTTCAGCAGAAAGGAGGGAAAAGAGAGACTTGATTTACATTTCTCATACTTTATAGGATTCTCAATTCCACAAGAGATTGGAGGACATGTCACTTCCTCCTCAATCCCACTGGAGAAAAAGGATGCTCATCAAACTTTCTCTTATCACAAAAGGAATGAAAAACAGAAAAGACGGTTAAGTAAACATCAGCTATTGTTTACATGAAACTGTGTGAAAATTCTCTGACTCCAAAGTTATAACAGAAGGCTTAGTAAAAAACAGGACAACAGCCCCATATTTTTAAAATTACCCCAGAAAAACCAGAACACTCTTCCAGTGATTCATATAAGTCTGAAAAATGTTTGCCCACATAACAACGGTTGGAATTCAGCCCCAGATTAAAACATGAGAATCCAGATGCCTGCAAATACATATTTACGTGTGAACTAGGTGGCCAAGCTTCCATTTCATCTCTGCAGTTTTAGTCAATACACTCAAATGAGAAAAGTAGGATCAAGCCCACTGTATAATAGACACTTTAGGGCTCAGCTGTGTACCTGAATGCAGGTGCTCAGAGCTACCTGAGGAGCCCTGGGGATCCCAGCTGCCTTTTGGGTGTTGGTCCTGGAGGGTGCATGTCTCCCAGGGTTAAAGTGTCACAACTGTAACCCCACATCCATGACTGGGGCACTTGAAGTTGCACAAGAATCCTGCATTTACACAGCTGAACTGATATCAAGAGGTCAAAACACTGAAAGAACTTCGGACGCTCAGGGACTTCATAGAACATCGTAAGATATCACCATCAACCTGATTTATTATGCTACTATGAAGTCCAAACAATATCTGACCTGAAAGACATGACACAAATCCAAATTTGCCAAAATTAAATATGAAGGTTAAAACAATTCAGTTAAACTTTTTACTCTTGAATCTTTTTCCTTTTCCTTCAAAATGCTGGAGACTTTGCATTTTCTGGCAAAGAAGTCCTGAAGTGGCAGGGAGTTCCCTTTGCAGGTACACTTCAGGCAAATGGTGAGTGGTAACATTTCAGTGTCTTGCTACAGATACTTTTCAGCTTTTTTTTTTAATCCATAATATCTTGGAAGATTCTTTGAGATCTGCTTCAAGCCAGAGAATGTTTTTTGAAAATTCATTTGCTAAAGCACATTTTTTCAGCTACCTGAGAAAATTCAAGGCTCTTTTGTGTAAATAGTGAAAAAAGGTATCAAGGCATGTGTCAGCCCTCAATCCTTTTCTAGACAACAGCAGTCTTGCAATTGACTTCAACAGAGGCAAACTTAAACCTTCTAATTCATTATTCCAGTTTGCCACAGATAAAAAATCCCATACTAAATTGCAAAAGTAATTTGGTGAATTGAGTCAATTCACCTAGTTAAATGATTTTTAAAATGTAATCAGAAAAGATGTCTTCTTAAAAAGCATTATTAAAGTATATGAACTTCTTTTGGTGCCTGTTTCATATAACCAAAGATTTATCAATATTCATCAATAATACATTCACCTACAGTGACTGTGAATAATGTGATGTTTAATATTCCCTAAATTTTTTAGATAACCTTCGTGAAAAGTCATTAATTACAGTATTTATCTGCTACTCAAAAAAGAACATGATATAAAATGACAACTCAATTTTCCTTTTGACATTTCAAATACAACTAGGTCACATTAATCAATCAGTAATGTGCTTATCATACACTGTGGTCAATTATATCCCAACTATCAGTGACAGTTTTCTGGCTTGCAATCTGGACACATATACTGCCATGACAACTTCATTCTTTTTAGCCCTTTTGCATTTTACAAGCAGTGCTATTGCTTGAAGCACATCATAAATGTACAAAAAGGGCATCAGATATTTCATAATCCCAATTCCATTTCTGTGTTATTAGTATATTTCCAAAGAATAAACTTTCCGTGTACTGAAATCCAAGAAAAATAGGATAAGATTCCCTTCTCTGAAGAGAAAGTTACACATTAAATAAAACTGACAGCACTACAAATAGAGCATTTGCATTTGCTGATTGCAAGGTAGTGATTATAGCTCACCACTTTAATGAAGTCATAAACTAGTTGAGTTTACTTCTTTGGTTTATTGCACCATGATAACCTTTTACTTTGGAGTTGTAGCCATATAAACTACGATTATTAATGATATCTCTGTCAAAGACATTATTAATACTGTTTGCCAGGGCATTATTTATATTCTGGTCTATCTGTAAAAATTAGACAGTCTCCCAAATGAACTTTGACACAGTTTTAAATAGAACTTCTCACCTTCAGACAAGTCATATAAATCCTAACCTTCCTGTTTTTATTGAAATTATTCTGAATGAATGGTACACTCATAAATCTTATGATACAGTATTTCTCCACTGGAAAATGCTGACTGCTGAATGGTGTAATTGATTATTTCAACAATACCTGACTCTAATTTCCCTTGAAAATACTTTCTGATAAGGAGCAACAGAACATATTCAATTCTTTTGGAGGAAAATATTTTTTTAAAATGAACTTCTTTTCAAATATTTAAAGTGACTTAATAACCTAGCATCAAGGAAAATTATGGAAGAAACAATCCAAAAATAAATTACCCAGAATTTTTATTTTAATTAAATTACTTTTGCCATATTTGCTCAGATTAGGAATTAGTTTTAAATTGCAGCGTTTCCCATGAAATAGAATAGGCAGGTTTTATGAGGCCACAGGTTCAGTCAGGCTAAGGACACAAGCACTGACTGATGAACCTTCTTCCCACAGAGGTTACAGCTTCTGAATAACCATTCTCTATGATTTCCTGAAAATGAGAAAATGTGACTTTCCATATATACTTTTTTTTAATCTTTCTTGCATAAAGTTTGCTCCAACTGGCTCATAGATGGAGAGCTGAGAAGGGAGAAGATGTGTGAGTTCTCAGCCCTTCCAAGTGCATGATGAGACACATCATACATCTTCCTTTGTAAGTGCCAGCAGCAGAATATGGAAACGAGAGGAAATTTGAATATCAAAAGTCATTCTCCAGTTTAGGCACTCTTAAAGCCTGTCACAACACATTCCCAGCAGTAATTAGCTGCCCTGTTCCAATTCAGAAACAAGGGTATCACAGAGGTGGTTGAATGACCCTAACTGTTGCAGACTGTTAATATATTCAGGATAAAAACAAAGAGAAAGGAATTTTAAAACTATTGTACATATCTAACTGTTCAGTAATAGCTGTTTGCTTGGTTTTATTGTTTTTACATCATATTTTGATGCTGCTATACTCACTGGGACATTTAAAGGGTAATACAGTAATAATTTATGAAATAAGATAGTCTGATATGCAACAGTATTCCTAGTGGTGCATTTCGTTTCATATTAGCAATACAAAAACTGTAAAAAGCTGATGGTGGCAGCGGGTTCCCACTGAGACATACCCTGTTACAGTGGTATCCATGTCAGCATGTCAGCATGTCAGCTTTTTGCTTTTTAATCACAGCTTTGACATTCAGTGACTACAGTGTTTTTCTTTCAAAAATCATATAGGTTTTCACCCAGGAGCTAAAATTATTTAGATGACATTCCTTCTCCTACATTAAAGGCAATTAATGAAAGGAGTGCAGGTAACTTCCTCTGAGGAAGACAGATGTACCAACACTATTTCTGTGTGCAGGCTATAAAGAAAAAGCCCTTCCTTAACCCATAGCTTGAGCCCGAGTAAGTGGTGAGATGGGACATCAGAGAGGGGGGAGCATTCCTATATCAATCTGAATGTACATTTCTTTTGCCCTCACAAACATTAGCTATGCTACCAGTGCACAAACACACATGAAAATCACCAATGAAACCAAACCCTTTGATATTTAGTTAATGTAGTATACCCAAAACAAAGAAAGGCAAGACCCAGAAATTCTTACCTATACTTACAAAGCTAAAATTAAAATGTTGATGAGAGAGGTATGCTGATATATTGGTCAGCTCAAATAATTGGACTTGGTGAAAAATGGTCTTTCAATCCCTGGAAAAAAATCTTAATACTTCAATAGTTTTCTCATCAGTTGTAAGAGAACTTTCTCTGAGACCTTTGCCATTGCCTGAAGTGTGGTCAGACTGCCAGCCAGAGCTCTTGCTCCAGAGGGGGCAGAAAGCTTCCTGTACAAAGCCTTGTTCAGATTTTAGCGATGCTTTGAAAGAGACATATTGCATGCCCACAGGAGAAAAGAGTAGGGGAGGGGCTTTGACAGATAGGCAATGTGCAGTGGCATAGGCTCTGCCTAAGAATTACCCTATTTTCCCCAACAATGTCTTTAAAATTGAATCATCCTGGTTCCACAAAATCATTGAATCTATTATTCAATCTTTAGTTTCTTTTCTTTACACAGTTTCCAGTCTTTTATTATACTACCATCTCCCATCAGAGAGATCATCTTTGTTAGAATAAACTGAAAATCACTGGTTATGACAAAAAGGAATTCCCATTAACAAGTCATCATCTAATCATTTTAGGATCTTCATATCCTATTATCAGCTTTCTTATGAAATACCATTTCTTAATGACAGGGATTTGACTAATACTGTGTGAACTCTGTTAACATAATTTGAAAGTTACAGCCAAGTGTGTATTTATGGAATAAGGCGTCATCTTTTTCATGCTTGCACATAATTTTAGCTTGTGATTTGATCAGCTGTGAATGTTGAAAGTTAATTTTCATCAACTGAGGAAGGAGGAATAGAGTTATCAGCATTTTCTGCTGGATTAAAACATATTGGCATTGAATTCAAGGCGCCTCAAAGAGAATCAGATTTCCCTTCTCCATGTCCACAGAATTTCATTTGTGGGTGACAGAGGCAATCTATCCACTTAGTACTTTCTTTGAGGGCCGTGGTACAGCTTGTACATGAGATATGTAACTTTATTGTATTTCAGATGGTTTCATTGAAGGCCAAGCATCAGGGAGAATCCAGGCCCCTTCAGTCCCAGTCTTAGACCCTATGCTGTGAACTCAATGCCTGATTAATTTCTGCCACCTCCTGCACTCTGAAAGGCCATCTTTCTTTCCCCATGTTCCATCTGTTGCCAATCCAGATCTTACCTTAACCTGAGTTGTGTGAGTCAGCTGTCCTGGCTTCCCAGAGTGTGGAAATTATACACTGGTGAAACACATCACCTCATAATTATAAGTCTACCTGAAACCATGCTAAAATAGAGAAGAAATTTATCTCTTTATTTTTGTTCTGTATGTCTTGTTCCTCATATCTCTAATTCAGGGATAAAACATATGATGCAATACATTTATATTTAATAGTTCACTTTTATCAATCTGAAGGCACATTTCTTAGGTAATAGCTCCAGGAAATGTTCTTCAAGCTAGAAAAACAAGTTCAGCAATTTTTTTTATAGTCTTGAAAAGACAAATACAGATTTTGATCTCTTTCTCATTGATGATCTTCACACTACCTTTTCCCACAGCTTAAAAAAAAATCATTTATTTTCAGAAAATAAAATCTTCTATGGGAAAAAGACACTTTTGATTTATTTAAGAGATATATATTCTACTAATGAGTAGATATCAACTAACGGAAATAGAATTTTGCTTTGTCTTTTCATGGGTAGACTGACCAAGATTCTGAATGAAGAAAACCATTAATAAATTTATAAGGCTTTTCCTTCTGAATGAGTTAAAAATGTAGAGATCTCTATCTTAAATACTACGTATAGAATCACAGAACTTCAGAGAAAAATTTCCTATCGATAGACTGTTCACAAGACAGCCTCCCAGTGGCAAAATGCTGGGCAGTGAGGTCAGGCACTGTCCTTTCAGTTTGTGTTTACACAGCATCTACCACTGGCTCAGGTGAACGACTGCTGTTCTCAGCTCCAATACCACATAAAGAGCAATACATTTTTTATCAAGTACATTGTCACAGAATGAAATAGGTAATATCAGAAAATGATAGCAAATAGAGCAAAACTGTCCATATGAGCAAGTTACCTATTGTGCTTCAGTACTCTTGGTGTCTTTGCTAAGGAAATCCAGGTAAGGAGACAATGTAGGCAGAGTAATGCTGATGAAAGTATTTACTTTGATTTCCAGGAGCCTTGCATTGTGCTTTTACTTCCTAATTTGCAAAATCTGATAATTCACAGTACAGCCCATAGAGTTATTAATTTGAATTAGTGAAGTTCTCTACCTGATTGATTTTAAACCAATTTATACAGGCTTGTCTGTTGAAGCTGTTAATGCTATTGAAGATTACTATGGTATTACTGCAGCCTGCAATATTTCAAAGCTTATGGTGCTGTATATCACCAAATCCTCAAAAAGGATTTGACTTTCCACACCACTTCTAGTCATCTAAGAGCTATCACTTGTGAAACAAGTCCCTGAAAGCCTGGGCCAGCTGCGCTAAGTGTCAGAAAACAACATTTACTCTGCTGAAAGAGCGCAAGCAGGAATTCAACTGTTCAGCATAAAAACAGAAAACACATTTTTATTTCATCCAACTTCAGGTACCTGGATAAACATTTTGGTTAATTAAGCTGTGAAACTCTTTGCTGGATTTAGAGATTCTTATTGTTTCAGTAATTCTTATTGTTTCAGTGATTCATTGTTTCAACTCAGCCTGTACTTTCCTTTGTGATTCATTCATTTTAGTGAAGAATTACCCATTTAGAACAAGTACTGGTTTTGCAAACATGAAAAGAAAACCTTAATAAATGTAAGTCACTTCTCTGCTCTAACTGCCCTGGGAAGACAGATTAGTGTTGTAAATTAACCCACATACAGATTTTATGCTTTCTTGCTCCTTAAAACAAAACCAGTCCATGGCTAAGTAAACCATCTCTGAAAATATGTGGCTCCAATTGCTCAGCCAGTGCAGAAAACATTATTAATAATCTCCAGCCTTGGTTTGAAAAGTTTAGCTAACGACAACAGCCTGCAGAAGAAAGGGGAACAGAGCACCATCTGCTGTACAGCCCTGCAAATGTTTCAGAACAAAAGCTGCAAGAAAACCGTCTTTACCGTAAGTTTTCCAAATAGTAAGGAGATAGGGAAGGCCGTTGTCATCCAACAATGCATGACCATGAGCTTTAGATGGACAGAGTCAAAAATCAGAGAGACACATGAAGACCCAGGGTTCAGAGTAAGTTGTCAAAAGATAGAGGGAGAAAAGAAAGCATGGACTGTTGTTTCTAGGGAGAGACTAGCATGGCTGTGATTTTTAAAAGTACAGAATTTGAGAGCCTATATATGTATATCTATATGCTACTGTATTGACGTCATTTGGCAGACCCGCTAGCTCAGGCTAAAACATCTGTTGTGATAAACCACTCAGAAGTTGTGTTATATGCCTGTGGCTCAGGAAAAGGAAAATTAAGATGCTCAGGGGCCACATCTCTGTGCAAATCCTCCTCATGGTCAGTAGCCATTTGAAGATGAGCCTTTTGAGGGGCCTTTATTTGTAAAAGTTGTTTGGGGGAATCTCAAAAAGCAGATCAGGCTTAGGCATGCCTGTCACAGACTGCAGAGGATCCAAGAGTTAGGTGACTCCTGAAGCACCCAGCAAGCCTGAGGGTAACCTGTCTTCAGCATGTCCAACGTGAACCATTGATCAGTACAAGAGTGATGGAAAGTGATTGATTTCTGTCCTATGAATAGAAAAGAAACTTCACATTTCAGACTTCAAAATGCCCAAATCAACATCAACACCATCACCCCTAGAAGATGAGGAAAAGCTACCTCTTTTAAAGACTATAGACTTCAAAGCCACCAAGTGAAAGAGCACATAAGGTGTGTAATGGCCCCTTCCCAGTCCTGAAGAGAGTGAGGGACTCTCCATAAGCCTGACATCCCAAGAGACACATCCCTCTCCCTTTACCAGTTGCTCGGAAGTGTCACTGCGACTCTTCTAAATTGCCCACTAAACAATGGGCAATACAAATGGGCAATAATCACAGAACCACAGAATATGCTGAGTTGGAAGGGACCCACAAATACAATCAAGCCCAACTCCTGGCCCTGCACAGGACCATCCCCAAGAGTCACACCATGGTGCCTGAGAGTATTGCCCAAAATCTTCTTGAACTCTGTCAGGCTTGGTGCTGTGACCACTTCCCTGCGGAGCCTGCTCCAGTGCCCAGCCACCCTCTGGGGGAAGAACCTTTTCCTGATATCCAGCCTAAACCTGCCCTGATACAACTTCAGGTTATTCCCTTGCCTCCTGTCACTGGTCACCACAGAGCAGGGATCACTGTCTGTCCCTCATCTTCCCCTCACCAGGAAGCTGTAGACTGCAGTGAGGTCTCCCCTCAGTCTCCTCTTCTCCAGGTTGAACAGACCAAGTGACCTCAGCTGCTCCTCGTACAGCTTCCTCTTCACCATGTGTGGTGAGGCCACACCCTGAATCCTGTGTTTAATTTTGGGCTGCTCATTACAAGAAGGATATTGAGGTGCTGGCACATGTCCAAAGAAGGGCAGCAAAGTGATAGTTGCACAAAACCTGCACAAAAAATCTCCAAACCAACACCAACCTAACAGTGTGATATAAATAGAGGGGGTTATGTATTTTTTATAGCATCACAAGAGGAGTGAGAATGAAGAAAAGAGGACCATCTAAGCAGCTTTTCAGGTGGACAGACAGCAGTGAAATGCAAACCTGGAAGCAGAGTGACCAAACATCTCTGTTACCTGGTGGAAAAGGCTGGCAATGTTCTGCTTACTTCAGCCTTGTCATTCACTTAGCATGGTTTCAGTGGTCCTAGAAAAAAGGCTGATTCAACCCTTCCTTACTTTTAAGAGCAGTAGAAAAATTTCTGATTGTTTTCCCTGAGTTCTAAATCATGTCCAGGATGTGTAAGGATATTTTATTGCATTGACCAGCCAGAAGAAATACAAGCCATTTCTGACTCCTTCTCTTAGAGGAAAAAGCTGTACTTTGCCACTGTCACTGCCCTTCTACAGGCCTCTGTAAATAAGAAATTAGAGTTCCTCACATAACTTACTTCGTATCAATCATTACCAAGTCAGGCCGCTGTATTAATAGCCTGCAGAGATCTACAATCCATTGTTTGGTCCAGTTTACAAAAGCACCTGGATAAGACCCCAGAATGAAAGGGCAGTCACGATCTGGTCTGTAGGGAATCCTTAACTGGATGGAGCTGCCATCGTCATCCTAATCTGGACAGAGCTGCTTTTGTCATTGCCATTTCATTTGGACTTTGTGGGCTGCTGCTGTGTAAAGATACCATTTATATGATGGTTGGTTTATCTCAGAATTTATGCCCAGCAGCTGAAATTGTATAAAGCAGTAAAGAGCTGTCTTTTGCCATGAAGTGGTGAATTAGGCTGGTGGCAACACATGAGGAGAGGTTGAAACAAATGAGTAGCAGAGGGGAGCAGACAGGTGGGTTTGCAGCCTCCATCACAGCCTCCCACACTCTGAGCAAACAGGCTGAGAAACAGTGGAAACATTCCCATCAGGGTGACCCTAAGGATGGGATGCTGAGTGTGGATATCACGGACAGACCACACTGGGGAACACACAAGTGAAGGTGCGAGGCAGGTGGAGAGAACTGAGGATGCTGGCAGGGGAGGACCACAAGTCCCAAGCAGAGCAGCCTGCTGTGGCTGTGGCCCAGTCAGCAGCACCCACCAGTCAGGAGAACAAGGGAATACAGTTAAATCCAGAGAGGAGATTAAAAAGAGTAGCAGTCAAGGGGAGACTAACAACTGGATTTTACTTTAACAGTTAAGCTGTCAGTGACTAGTGAAAAGAACTAGACCAAAAGAAAACCAGCAAAAGCAGGCAGATTTCACCCTAAGGCTGAGACCCTAGCATATAAAGGAAGCAGAACATTTCAGCACCCTTCTTCTCCCCCTTCACTGGGCACATTCACAGGGTTCATTAAGTCCACGAGAGAATACAGGAAAAGCCATCCACCTTCCTTAGAGAAATGCAGTACTGTGATCTTTCACACCAGTCTGAGGATGAAAAGTATCTGGATGAAAACTCTTTTTCTATCTTCTGCTGAAGTAACAAAATCAAAATAGTATCATTCAGTTTATTCTGTAGCACAGAGGCTAAAGAGGTTTAGAAACATCTTATTTCTCATAGCTATTGAATTGCAGGTGTTTTTTCATTTCTCTTAGTTTGTATCACTTCACAGGAGTGAGTGACCAGCTGAAAGTCTACAGCATTATACCAACCTTTTTCAGAAAAAAAAAAACCATAATGAAAACCTTCTTTAACAAAGTAAGGACTTTGGGCATCAATATATGGCCTGTTCTGTTTTACTCCAGACCACAGGAATGTTCTGAATTCACACACACACACAAAAGAAACTAATGTTATGTTAAATTAATATATGCTTTCTTAGAAAACTCAGTTTTGCACCAAGTAACTTCTCTCAAAAATATATATATGAAGAAGCTCAAAGAACACAGCTTGTAGTAGTACTCTTAATACAACAAATTTAGAAAGCAAACTAAAAAGCTTGAGTTAAACATACATCTGATGCTATTAGAGTTGCTCTGTTCTGCTCTCTTTCCCCTGAGATTCTGCTGAATATAGGGCTCCTAGATGACTACAAGTAGTAATGGTCTCTTAAAGTTAAGACCAAATGTGAAAGAAATGCAAAGCAGTTTCTGAACTCTTCCTGTCCACGGAACCAATTACATTATTAAAGACTGCCAAACCATTCTGTGTTTTAACTGCTGTTTGAGATTTCACTGCATCCTGAAAAATAAAATCCTGTTTCCTTTTCAGTTAGTGCCCAGGAGATATTTAAGAACAAAACTGCATGAAACGATAATACTAGAGGTTTTATTGAGAAGAGTGCCATTTAATTTCCTTAATTTCATGCATTTCCCAAAAGAACAGAATACCTAATTCTTTGCCTATCCCATGTTCTCTACAATTCCCAAAGGTACCCCACTGATTTTCAGTCCACAGAGTGCAAGGTGAAGAAAAACAATAACTTTATAGAGAAAATATTTATTTAAAACCCTTGATTCAAAGCCCTAGGGTATCAAAAGATTAGTTACTTTTAAGGACTGTACTAAAGGTGACTTTTGGCTACCTCATTATTGAAAAATGCAAAGCAAATAAACCATGCTATTCAAAGCAGCAAAATAGCAATGCAGAAGCTGTTACAAAGCAAGCTAGTTTGACACCTAACAGACCAGCAGAAAGAGACCCAAATATGCATTGATAATGACTGTTTCAGGGACAAAACATAAATGCTACATATTCTAGAGGAAAAAAACCCTCAGTGTTTTATTGTAATCTCCAGATGAAAAAGGAACAAGAGAGAATAAAACTCTGTTGCCATGTGAGATCCCACAAGGATGCCCTCAAGCATATGATGGACCCGATAAACAGGACCAAGAGGAGGAAATCCGATGGGCATTACTGCCTCTTCCTGAGGTTGCTAGGAGCCAGAGAGCCTCAGAACCCACAGCCGACTTTTGGGGGTTTCACACCAACCCCTGAATCCAGGGCTGGTGCTGACACCCTGCCTCTCTCCAGCATAACTGTGGCCCACACCAGGCACTGTCACCAGAGCCAGGTGGGCTGGGGGATGCGGCAGGTTCACCCCACATGTAATGAGGAGAGGAGTGGGGCACAAGGTGTGTTGGGTGTGCAGAGCTGCACAGAGAGCTATGGCCACAGGGCAGGGGAAATTCTGAATTCAGTGGAGCCAGCCTCAGAGAAAACAAAATGCCTGACAGTATCAAAGGAAAAAAAAATATTTAATGCACTCATAAAGCACTCCCACCATCTCATTATAAAACTCAGGACTGGGAATAGTGAGGAGGGGCTACTGTCACTAGACCTTGTGTTTTTCATTAACGTAGTATGGTAGGATGACCCCAGCTGTACAGCAGATACCCACCAAAAGCCACTCTATCGCTCCCCTTCCTCAGCGGTACACAGGAGAGAAAATAGCACAAAAGGCTTGTAGGTCAGGATAAGGACAGGCAGAGATCACTGACCAGCTACTGTCATGGGCAAAACAGACTCAACCTGGTCATAATGAATTTATTAGCAATGAAATCAGAGTAGGGCAGTGAGAAATAAAATCAATCTTAAAAACACCTTCCCCCAACCCCTCCCTTCTTCCCAGGCTCAAGCTCACCCCTGGTTTCTCCCTTTCCTCTGCCCCTGCACAGGGAGATGAGGAACAGGGGCTGCAGTCAGTCCCTCACATGTCTCTGCTGCTCCTTCCTTCTCAGGGGGAACTGGACACAGCACCCAAGATGCAGCCTCACCAGTGCTGAGTACAGAGGGACAATCCCTGCCCTGGTCCTGCTGGCCACACTACTCCTGATACAGACCAGGATGCCACTGGCCCTTGGCCACCTGGGCACACACGGGCTCGTGTTCAGCTGCTGTCACCCAGCACCCCCAGGTCCTTTTCCACCAGGCCGCATTCCACCCACTCTTCCCTCAGTCTGTAGCATTGTGTGGGGTTGTTGTGATCCCTGTGGAGGACTCAGCCCTGGGCCTTACTGAATTTCGATGCCATCAGACTCAGCCCATCAATCCAGCCAGTTGAGATCCCTCTGCGGATGAACATTCCCTCCCAACTTGGTGTCATCTGCAAACTTACAGAGGGTGCACTCAATCCCCTTGTCCAAATCACTGATGAAGATATTGAACAGGACCAGCCCCAATACTGAGCCCAGGGGAACCCCCACTGCTGCCTGGCTGCCAGCTGCATGTAATTCCATTCACCACCACTCTCTGGGCCTCGTCATCAAGACAGGTTTTAACCCAGTAAAGACTGCAGCTGTCCAAGCCATGGGAAGCCAGTTTCTTCAGGAGAAGGCCATGGGAGACAGCATGAATGGCTTTATTGAAGTCCAGGTAAATTATATCCACAGGCTTTCCCCCATCCACTAAGTGGATCACCCTGTCACAAAAGGAGCTCCGGTTGCTCAAGCAGGACCTTCCTTTCCTTAAGCCCTGCTGGCTGGGCCTGATTCCCTGGTTGTCCTGTACATGTTCAGAGAAAAAAAAAAGGAGAATTACATTTGTATTTGCATCAGAAACCCTGGTTGTCCTGTACATGTTGCATGGCAGCACCCAGGATGTTCTGCTCCATGACCTTCCCTGGCACCAAGGTCAGGCTGAAGGCTTGTAGTTCCTTGGAGATACCTCAGCAGTTACTTTTGGTCAGAAATGTAGTTGCTTGGCCTTCTATGTCTATTCAACCCTGTATCACAGTAGGAGGGAGGTAGGGAATATTGTTTCCACAACGCTGAAAATGAATGAAGATCTCAAATGTATTTGGCAGAAATTTGTTCAAGCTGCTGTCTAGCCAGTACTTACGAGCGTACACAGAGCACAAATGAAGAGACAGTAACTTGTGGAAACTTCCTAATTAGCTTTGTTGGCATAGATGGATTACTTCCCAGAAATGAAAGGCAGAAGGGCCTTCTATCAGTCTCTGAAGTTCAGTATTTTTTATTTTAATTATGCATTACCTACACAAAGGCCTTCTTTTGTGATTAAAAGGACTTTGGGAAACAAACCAGCAGCCAGAATTAGAAATGCTAACTGAGGAGCAGATGTACAGGATACCATACTTCACGTATCAGCCAAAACTCTCAGATCAGCAATAGTCTACAGATGTAATGTGTAGATGCTGCAACAGTCAGTTGACCTGAAGCTAATTTGCTTTAGAATCACTGAATATCTCAAGCTGTAAAAGACCCGTAAGGATAATTGTGCTCAACTCTCTCCTCCTCACAGGACTAACTAAACCAAATGGCTAAGAGCATTGTCCAGCTGTTCCTTGAGCTCTGGCAGGCTGGGGGCTGTGACTTCTCTGGGGAGCCTGTTCCAGTGACTGATCAGTGAAGAACCTTTTTCTAACGCCCAATCCGAAATTCACTGATTCTTGTTAGATCACCTTAGAGGTTACTAACAAGTAACTAACAAGAGTAACACAGAGTGGATTTTTCAGATATATTAGCTAGGGGGGGGAAAAAAAAGGAGAATTACATTTGTATTTGCATCAGAAACCCTGATACAGGATGTTTTCCTGCCGGGAAGCGTAACATGTATCATTTATTATCTACTGATTTCTCTTTAACCACAGACCAACACTCAGCATTTAAATGATTTCAAGAAGTGTTTCAAGGGAAAAAAAAATCTTTCCTGGATATATACACGAATACTTGTAATGGCAAGGAATAAGTCTTAAATGGATCCAGCTTAAGGTGGATCCAGGGATTCACCTTAGCTCACATTAGGAATCTGCATTGTGGCACTTGCTTCTAAGCTAACTTCCTAGTCTCTACTGGCAGGGAAAAAACAACTGCTATGAGAGTAAAATTTCTTTGACTCACATTATACGTCCACCTTAGGATGAGATGAATCAAGTTACAGAATTTCCTTTAAATGGTGGTCTAAATTTAAATTAATTCAGAGAAGTTTGATGTTACGAATCTAACAATGATTTCAGTACTGATGCACGAGTCCCTCATTAGGCAGTGTGAGAGACTGAAATGTTAAAGGTTACTGACTGAAACAACTGGCCACTTGCAAAAGCAGCAGGATGCTGTGCTCTAAGCCGCCTCAGGAGTGGGTCCTAGCAGGAAGCACCAAAGAATATTTGAAAAGTAGTACCTGGTATATTGTATAAACAAGTGTCACAAATCCTTCTCTTCCATTACTAAGTTATGAGGTTCACTATTAGCACAGTGAGAAAAAAGAACTGAGTTGAAACTAAGTTTTACATGAATGCAACAGAAATAACTATGAGCTACTTCAGAACTGTTATGCAATATAGCTATGCATAGGACCATTAGCAATAATTACATAATTTCGTATCAATACAAGTTTGCAACTCAAAGGATTGCTGTAAAAAAAGTAATTTACATGTCAGTTCAGGGACATCAGAGACAAAAGCTAGAGCACTCTGATGGAAGTAAACTTAATGTACTATTAGTAGCAGAAATGTTTGCACAGAAAAACATCTCTATTCCTTCAAAGTTCACATTCTGTTTATTTCCTAGTAATTTGCTAAGGTGATATAACTAGACTGTTCATTTTAAGGAGAAAAACTGCAAGACACAAACTCTGTTCTGAATCAGGTACTAGCCTTGCCAGCAAGGTTTCTCCTTACTGCTGTCTGAAGAGAATGGGCATTATGTACATTCCCTGAAGAGTTTGATTTTCAATAGTTTTAACAACAAAAACAGGCACAAACTGACATGCAGAAGGTTCCCTCTGAACATCAGGAAACTTTTTTTTTACTGTGAGAGTGACCAAGCTCTGGCAAAGGTTGTCCATGCTGGTTGTAGAGTCTCTGTCCTTGGAGATACTCAGAAGCCAACTGGACACAGTCGTGGGCAGACAGCTCTATGTAGCCCTGCCTAGGCAGTGGGGCTGGAGGTCCCTTCCTACCTCAGTCTTTCTGTGATTCTAAGATGTTTCTAGAAGTGCTGGGAGCTACTCTCCTAGTTCTGCTGCTTATACTCTGAAAGGTACTTCTTATTCAGTTTACCAGCTATTTCACATCCATGAAAAGAGGGTGCAATATCCATCATTCAAGTCTCAGAAGTTACTTTTTCATTTCTATGTTGAATCTGGGTATTAAAAAAACTAGAAGATGGGGGAAGGAATGTTCTTCCCTGTGTCTTTGTACTACACATGTACAGGCAATTTTGTGCACAAAAAAAAGAGAGAAAGAGAGATAGGGGTAGGGGTATTGAGTTTTTGTTTGACTATCACAGCCTCTCTGAACCTTGTAGCATGACCCCAAAGTGAATAAATGACTGGTGTATCTCCTTTTTATTGGCAAGACATCACTCCAACACTCCAATCTCCAAGATACCAGCTCTAAAATGATATTATGGTATTTGTGCTTACCAGTGCACTGATTTGAAAAGCAACACTTCTTTCCACCACCTCCCTTCCCAATTAAGGGGGATACAATAATGTAATTTTGGGAATAAATTAAGAACAAAAGAAATTAAAACTGTGTTCATTACTAATTAAAATGTTGTTGATAATGTGAAGGCATTCAAGTAAGTCTTCTGCATTCAGAAATAAAATATGTTTACATCACATGAGAGTGTCGAAATACTTTCTTGTTCATTAGCAAACCAGAAGAAAGTTAAGCAAACATTGACCAAGTATAAACATTTCAAAATCAGCAGATCTAGACAATTTATAGCAGGAAACTATGAAAGAACTTCTGGAAGAATGCTGCTGTTAATAGGTTCAATAAATCTTAGAATTCCCAGAAAACTCCACAAAACAACATAAATAATTTTATTATTATTTAAAATACTGAGTAACTTTTATTTAAGACTACTATGAAACTACTGTCACACCAAAAAAAAATATTTAAGAAGTTGCAATACAATTATCTGGAAAGAAACTAAAAAATACCATAATCAGAAGTAATCAATGTGCTTTCCAGGAAAATAAAGCTTGTCAAAAAAATGTGATATTTATTCCTGAATATATTTTTTTTGTTCCATGAAGCTGAAATTATGCCATGCAGAGAAAAACCAGAAATACAAAAAACCTGCAAGATTAACTGGCCACTCCCAACAAATAAGATTTGATAGAAAATCATTATCAAAGAGCTGTTTCCAGTGATGCTATGAAAGACAACATTATTAAAAGCTTTCACTGGTAATTTGGAAGTAAATATAAAATCATGGCTGGTGAAGTTTGCAGATGACAATACCTGGTAAGACGATAAACAGTGATAACAGCAACAATTCCACAGCTGAATCTGCATTACTGTGATGAAATGGCATTAGGCTGAGCTCATTTTAACAAAAACAAATGCCCCCACAGCAAGGAATGAAGATCTAAGCCCAGGAATGGAAAGTATGCTAACACAAGCACTCAACGTACAAATTCAGAAATTATTAAGCAAATTTTACCTAGGTATTAAAATTACCAAATCCTTAACTATACTGAAATCCTGTATACCATATTCTATGCTGTGCCCACATTTTAAGGAGGCTTCTGGAAAACTGATGATGGCATTAAAAAGAGCCACAAAGCCTAAGAGATGTGTTTGAGTAAAAGTTCATTAACTCAGTTTTTTTGGCTTATCCAAAATGAAACTGCAAAGTGATTTCATTACTACATTTAAGTATCACCACAAGGAGAAACTGGAGGATATTAAGGACCTCTTTACCCTAGTGGGGAGAAGCATAAAAAGAATCCATGGCTGAAACCTAATAGCAGCAAAAATTCCAATGAGACATGAGACACACACATCACTGTGAGAACAATGAACCATTGCAACAAACAGGCAAAGGGAAGCATTTTCCTTCTTCGTGCACTCAGGGCTGGACATCTCTCTGACAGGCACGGGCTAGCTGGACACAAGTTATGCTTTGGTCAAATAAATTATTGGGTTCATTACAGCTGTAACAGGCAGAAATTTGATGGCTTGTGATGTATGACTGATGAGATTAGATGAACTAACATCCTTCCCCCCAAGGCCAAACTTTATTAATTGATTTATCAGTGCTTTATGCTGCCATCCATTGCTGGGGTATCTGAGCACGTTCATATTAAATCAATAGCAAAATCCTTAATGGACTTCAAGGAGCTTCTGAAACGTCTGCTTTCAGGAGTAAAACTAATTAGGGGAGGATTTCTGAAGAGGTCAAAAGGTCTGTATTTATCCTTCTTGTTAAAGACTTCCTTTGTGCCTATATAGTACTTTGAAGCAGCAAGCCAGTGATTTCAGCCAGGCACAGTACTGCTAAATGGTTCTGTTTAAGAAACTCAGTTCAGTTTGTCTCCTATAATGCCTGCCAAGGTGCCAGTAGGTATCATGACAAAACTCTCTCCAATTTCCAGTGCTGTTTAGGGTTTACTTGCTTTACTGACACTCAAAAAACCCTGCATCCTCAGAGAGTCATAATTTTGATGAAAATGAAGAGTGCTAGTATGCACAAGGCACCACAATCTACTCATTAATAATTACACCTTTTCAGAGACACAATACTATTCTATGTGGAGAATAAGCACTTTCATATCTAACAGTTATAAAATTATAGCATAGGATGTGGTGTCCTCAAAATACATATACTTTGTAAAAAGGCATTAATTGAAATTTGGACTCTAAAATTTATAAAAATACTTATTTTGCACAAATATATGAAACTTCCAAATGTATTCTTTGACAAATGTTCATTAATAAAGTGACTTCTAATTAATTTAGAGACCGCTTGAGGTCTAGGACATAAAAAATACAGCAAATTTGCTAGCCACTCCATTCTTCTTACAATAGCAAACTTAATGCTTTATTCTTCAAGTTAAATCAATTTTCATTATTTACACCCTATCCTTCTGGGCAAAGAATAGGCAAAATAGGATTACTGCAAAAATAAGATATTGATCTAGTTTTTAAGCAGTATCCTACCATCACTAATTTTTGTTCAGTTTATTCATTGTTTTCACGGACCAGTGAAGAAGGTACTTCTCAAAATCCTGTGTGTTTCAATGGGCTATTTGTAGCTGTTAATTTTTCAGCCAGAACAATTTTACATACTGTGCACTCTATTGCATTCTGCAATCCCTCTAAAACTTTGTTTGGGCCTTTTGAAGTCATAAATCGATTTTCTCTCTTTGTACCGTCACAGAAAGAAGAGTTGACTGAAGATTGCTTCTTCCTTAGAGGTTGTCCAGCACCTACAGGAACAGGGCAGAGACCAAGCTGTTCTCTGCTCCCCAGGTGCCCCGGCAGGCAGGTGCTCACGCTGTTCTCCGAAGCTCTGCTGAGCCTGTCTGCCTCAGGCAAGCAGAATGGCTCAGATCACCTCCTTTCAATTGTAATGGCTCCAGCAGCCAAGCTTTCTTCCTGAAAGCATGCCTCAAGTAAAAAGCCTTTATCTCTACAGAAAAACAAAGATGGTTAAAATTTTGTCATAGTCTATACAAAGCTGAAAAGGAAACTAAATTTATTCCCCAAGTTACAATCAAGAAACACACAGCACTGCTTATGAACTACACTGGGTCAAGAAGACGCTCAGACGCTCAGACATGGTGTTCATGCAGCAGCTGTGGAGAAAGCAGCATGCCTACTCAAGGGAATCCTTCTGCCTTGAACTAGTACAGTTACCTTATTACATCAAACAGTTCTGAAAGCACAGACCTGGTGGCAGAAGACATACAACCACCAGTGAGATCCAGATAGATCAGAAAGGTAGAGTGACACCAGTTCCCGGAGAAGACAGGCAGCAAGTAGACTGGAGGGGTAGTGAAGAAAAGAGGCAAGCCAGGAACAGCAAGCAGAAAGGATGAGAGGCAGTAAACCCTCAATACATCAATTTTACCCACAAGACTGGTGAATAATATCAAATCAAAAGACAAACGTATATAAAACACTTTGGGTAGCAAAATTGGGTTATTTTACTTCTTGGGCTTAGATCTGCAATCCAAATTCACCTTGAATAATACTATCCACAGCATAAAAATGTAAAACGAAAGAATAAGTAAAACCTAGCAAAATATTTTAAAATTTAAGAAATAGCAATACCAGTGACTAGTCAGAACTGCATTGAATACTTGACAGAAGTTATATCCAGTAAGAAACCAGAGTTTCCTAGACACCAGTGCAACACAGTAGGTCAGCATTATAAGGCTAAAACATCAGCTTTAATTAAATTTGATTTTCTAGTCTTAAACCATTAAAGTCAGTTAAAACTGACTATATTGCTTTCATTTCCTTGGAATTCTAAAAAAACGTACTCTAAATACTCATTAATTTAACCACCAAGATTTGCAGTTTAGGATAACTTCTACATCTGCTTTTGTATTCCAAAGCTGTTCTTATAAATATTACAGACTGATTTAATGTGAATTACTCTAGTAAAATGTGTACAGAAATGACTGGCAGAACATTAACATTCATAAGACATAGAAGAAAAAATGGACCTGTTGTACCCACATTATAATTCTGAAAATGAGGGCATGATATTAAATGACCCAAAGGAAGAACAGGAGGGAAAGTGAAGGTAGTAGAAAATGCTAATAAATTGCTCATCTCAGTTTAATAATTTAACACAAGCTGCATAAAATAGAAAGGCCACTTAGGAAGGCACAAAAAGCATTTTTAGCTATCAATGTTCAATGCAAGTAATGAAAAAATTAAAGACAGCACAATCTAGCACTCCTCCAAGTGGTATGAAAGCCACAGGTAAGCCGCACATTTGCGCTCCATGGCCTTAGAGAGGTCTGAAGTGCAGAAACAATCCCTAGCAAACAAACTTCACAGTCTCTCTTCTCCCCTTGCAAAATTCTGTTTGGTATCAAGTGAACATTTATTAAAGCAAATTCCCAAATTTTTGCTTTGCCTTAAGAAGACAAATCAATAAATTATCTGTGGAAAAGAGCACAGAGGAAAGGAAGGGGAATTTGAGTGAGAATATTACTTCAACAGGTACTTTGAAAAGTAGTCATAACACTTAAAGACTATAAGCTTAGATTATATGCTTAAAGGCTTCAACAGACTTACTTTGGGAATATAACATGTCTGTATTTTACAAATTTGGTACTCTTAAAACAGCAACAAACTATATCAGACTTGAGAAGTCCTGCTTTTGCAGACCTGTTCTGGTAAAACAGTGCAAGGAAACTGTCCTGATGTCTAATCTATGAGTAAGGCCCATGACCCATGTTCCTAAATGAGGGTGTTAATGTGCTAATCTCTGGCTTTGACCCAGACTCTAAAACTGGGTTTTGGTTGTTGGTTTTAAAGGGTCACGTGGAATTGTAAAGAAAGCAGGCCAGGAACTAACATGAAAATGTGAAAAACTGCATTATTTCCCTCCCCCTTTTAGCATGACCATTAAGAAACAAGTACAACCAGTACAATACAGCAGCAAGGGGGCAGTTATTTCTAGTTTCAAAGAGTTTAGATAGGGTGATACTAAGGATCTACAGTGACTAGTTACATTTCTTTTCCTTGGAATTCACAGTAATCAGTCTTTTAAGAGTTATCTGCCCATCCCTCCACATAAGGGGCTGACACAGGAGAAGTTAAATGATTTGATGAACCAAGGACACTAATCCTTACATCCACCAAACAGGAAATTAGATTCAAGGATAGACAACTATTTCAAAATAGCTACCTGTATCTCAGAAATCTGTAGCTCTCTAGCTTAGGTTGTGAAAAATTGTGCATTCCTTGTTACCTCACTATTTTATTCCTATGGATTAGCTGGAAACTAAAACAAGGAAATTAAATAGCAGATGGACACCTTAGAGCAGCCTTCCAGCACTTGAAGGGGGCCTACAAGAGAGCTGGAGAGGGACTTTTTACCAAGGCATTAGTGACAGGATAAGGGAGCAGCTTTAAAATGGAAGGCAGCAGGTTTAAATTAGGTACTAGGAAAAAAATTCTTTACTGTGAAGATGGTGTGATACTGCAACGGGTTGTCCAGAGCAGCTGTGGATGCCCCATTCCTCGAAATGTTCAAGGCCAGGTTGGATGGGGCTTTGAACAACCTGGTCTAGTGGGAGGCGTCCCTGACCATGAGAAGGGGTTGGAACTGGATGAGCTTTAAGGTCCCTTCCAACCCAAACCATTCTATGATTCTATAATCTGTAAGCACAAACCAGTGGGCCCCTGGTTTGTGCAGCTAAGGTGGCACCCAGATATAGGATATAGGATAAGCATTTAAAATCCAAATTTAAAGAACCGATGACCATTGCTTTGATTAAAGAAACTTGCAGTCATATGGATCAAGTAGGCAGGCAGCAGCCATGCATCTGTCATAAGAGAACAAATACTCAGGGAAGAAACTACCAGATCATCACTCAAGGAACACAATGACTTTACTAACAGCTGCAAAATTCCTCCTGCCTGAACATCAAATAGCAGTCTGGAGGAAAAGAAAAAATAAAACCCAACCACAGCAGGAATACAGGTCCTTCTTTAACCACAGGTTTCCAAAAAAAGAGACCTGTAATAATACCTCCTGCAATTTTATAAGCATTCAAATGAAAGAAGAGCTTAGTGATTATCTTTTAAAAGCAGTGCAGAGAAAGGCAGAAGGGAACATAAAGAAGCCCTGCAGAAATTTGCCAGCAAATATACAGAAGATGCACATTCATAAGTTTAAACGAGGACTCTCTCACTAACTGACTGCAGCTGTGCATAAAGCAACCAGAAAACTGAAGAGACACAACTGAACTTTAACACAAGAATTTCCAATTACTTAACATTCCTTCAAGAAACTTAGAATTTTCATAGGCCCACAAAGGCTTGAAAAGGCATTGGAGACCAACATATCTTAAATTTCAAGACAACTTTGGAGGACAGGCTGTTCTTATACAGATAAATGGTTACAAGACAGAGATTTTGAGAACTACTTTAAAATGAGATTTCCTCCTCACTTCCTGAAGTGGAAAATTCACCATTACCTCTGCAAACATCTTCTGTTTTGAAACCTGAGTAACAGTTTCACGTACTCTACAAGGACTACAACGCAATTGTGAGGCAGCCTGCATTTCTATAGGAAATTATCCTTCATTACTTAAGATTTGGCAGTTGAATACAAAAAGCAAGTTGTTAAATGCTTCTCTGTAGCGTTAAACAGATCAAACAACATTTTTTGTTTTCCTAAGGGAACATTTTTTGTTTTCCTATTTTTCTGTAAGGGTGCACACGCTCGTGTTTAGTTATTTTTTACTTGCTGGGTTCATGCTTTGCCCATTTGGACAACTTGAGCAAATAACTTGGCTGTTATTTGTGCAAAACTCTGTAGGAATTTCAGTTATTCTTCTCAAATATACAGAAAAATGCAGCTGGACAAAACTGAACTTCCAAAGAGAAACAGAAGATATTCAAAGAGATTAGAAATAAAACAGAAAAATCACTTTTAAGTTCCTGTGCATAGAAAAATGCTCAGACTCACAGCAACAACCCCGTAAGACAGATACAAGATCTTGTGCAAGATCCATGGTGATGAGAAGTACCTTCCCATTACTTCATACTTCTACTGTCTCTGCTACAGAAGAATCCACTTTCTGCTAATAAAAGTCATACATTCACATAAGAGTGACCTGCAGCTTATTTTAACACACAAAATCACTGGAGCTGTTTCAAATGCCATCCATTCACAAAGTGGTGAACTGGGTAGGAAAGCCACAATAACTACCATAATCACATTAGATACCATGAGACAGAATGTTAAAATAATAACTATTCAAAACTGATAGTTTACTAAAAAAAAGTGGACAAAAATCTTATACATTCATTTAAATTATACATGAGTATTCCACTTAATCAAGTAAAAAAAATAAATCATACTGTCAGTAAATGGATATTGTTAGACCTGTTTGACGAAAATTTTTCAATTTGAACCAGAAAACAGACAATGAAAACTAACTTAAAACTTCTAAGGAGCGGAAACTCTATATATGTCTATACAGTCGGAGACACCTTTATAAACCAGGAAGAAGAAACCAGAAGTCTACTGTTTTCCTACAGAAAAGCTCAAGTACCTTACTGCTCAGTTTCACCCCATTTAATCTGCAACAAACATCATCACAGCCATACATGAGTTAATAAGCAGCAGTACTTCATTGCTATTTACACTCAAAAAAAGACCCCAGTAATGCATATACAGCTAACACATTACACTTTCAGCTATACCTCTTACATGTTCTACTTCTAAACCTTCCAAGCAAACACAGACCATATCCTTCTCCCACCACTAGACTGTAGTTATTTCCTTTTCCGGGCTGTGTAGATAGGAAGTATAATTTGGGAGAAGGAGAAGAAAGGCAGCTGGTTTCTCAGTCATCCCGTTATGTAAAGTGTACAGACGGAAGTGTGGAAAGCCTGCGTGGTTGGAGTATGTCTGGCATGGACAGATATCTGGTACAAATTAAGAAATATGTTGACAGTTCAGCCTTCCAAATAGTATTTTGCCAGAAGTTTACAATTTGATCAAATTTAGGTCAAAATCAGCACAAGGTAACTCCATGCTCTTTTAAAATATGTTTAAAATAAGAATAACGAAAAGAATTTTTTCTCCACTAAACCTCTCTTCTTAACCCTTCTAAACTTAAACCAAAAGCTTACCAAAACCAATTCAACTGGCATTAAAGGTCACCTCAGTCTAAATTTTGGCAAAACTACAAATAACTGGACAGACATTTCCATAAGGTTTATACAGCCTTAATAACCAGCAGTGGCACAAGCAGCATACATATGGATGTTCCAGTCCCATTAACCGATAGCTTGCTTTTCATACTGTCTACAAAGAGTGACAGAAGTTCATCCAGACAAGAGAACATCTTCACAGAGATCTCTTAACCACGAGGCTGTGATCCCTTTAAAAGACAGAATAATGGTACTGTGACATAGAGACCTATCAAGCAAGAAGAAGACAGATTTTATCTTCAGTTAACCTGAATATACATTTCCTGATGTTCACATTTTTCTATCAAACTTTACACTTTATAATAATATCATAATAAATAAACAAACCATTAAAAATGGGATTCCTAAAGGTCTGTAATTTGTTAGGTCCTATTCTTTTGGTTACTTACTATGTTTGTAGAAAAAGCAATGTTACTAAAACTAGACAGCAATAAGGACTCCCAAGCTAGATATAAGCTTCTACACTTCTAAGCATCTAACCTTACAAATCAGGTACTGAAATGTTTGGGACCATAACTGGTTTCTATCACATTGCCTGGATTCCCAGTCTCTTTAGTGTCTCCACATGTTTCCCTCATAAGGCAGATTTGGCTTTTTGTTTGTAAAGGTAGGGTTTTTTTCTAAATTTAAAACACAGGGATTAGAGAACTAAAAATGTATTTGAAAGAGACAAATTCTCTGGAGAATTACTTAATGGAAGCTACTTGCTTTTCTTTAAGCTTTCTAAAGTGTTCATGGAATGTTACCTGGAGGTAACCTGAGGTGAGCAATTTTCATTTATATTAAAAAAATTAATCAAAACCTATGGCATAAGGACATATTCTGCTATTTGTAATATGCTAAATAAACATTTCTAGACATAAGCACAAAGTAAGAATTTTTGTTCTACAATAAGCATCAATATTAATTCTTTTTGTTCTACTCCCCCATAAGATTTGAAAGTTAAGTGGAAAGACTGTTGTTAATGTCCATATTCCCCTTTTTTTTCTTAAATGGCCCATTAGGTTTTAAGAGTATCTTGACATGTCTAAAACATACTAAAAATAAATTCAAAACTGGAAGTTTCTGCAAAGACAAAAACAAAAAACAGGTCGAAAGATTTTTTAAAATACACATAGTACAAGTAAAAAGGAAAGCTGAAGACAAATTGATATAAAAATCAGTATTTATGTAAAAAAATAATGCACTGCATATTGTAAAATCAGTCAGTTACAGTTTTCACCTTCACACAGATTTCTACATTTTCAGGCTTCAAAAGGTTACACAGCAAGGAAAAGAGACCTACATGAGAGGCAGACTACTTCCTAGACTCCATCCCAAAAATTTACCCTGAGCCCGCAGGGAAATTAGAAGCAGGATACAAACTCTGCTGACAGTGGAGTGTGTTTTTGTACTGCTAAAGCATTTGTCCAGCTCACACGGATCTGGAAGCCAGAGCCAGGCTATCTCTGACAAGGAAACAGCCACAAAAATCAAGCGTCTAAAATGGGGTTGGGACGAAGGTGCAAATCAGTGAGTGGATCCTCCATGTTCAACACACCGGAACTTTCCTGGAATCCAAAAGCTCACTTTATGAAGACTTCATCTCACCTAGGTTATCTAAGTTCAAATATACTTTACAAATACATTTCATACCATGCAAGTTTAAATATTTTACTGTAACACTAGAATTCAGCCCTTTTCTTCATGTTTTCCTCCAGAGAAAAAGTTTGTATTACTTGAACAGAGTTTTTTCTTTTTTCACTAAGATAATTAGAGAAAACCTAATCCTTGCCTGCTGCAAATCACTATCACCCTATTGACAGTAATGCATTAATGTAGTCGAGGGTCTGCCCCAAAACTATTTTAAAGCCATTTATTAAAAAAATATAACAGGATATATTCTCTAAGAAACCCATCTACTACAAAGTCTGATGAGGCATCAGAACTCTTACTACAGCTCTTCACTTTTAGGTACTACATACTCTATAACAATAATCAAGTAATAATTCCTAGTATGGAAATACAACAGCAACAGCTTTCCACCACTGGGCTTTTTTTCTACTTCCAAAATGCCCTATAAAGCTGCAAAACCATGAAATTTTTAAGAAGTATTGTAAGACAAGAAATTGAAAACTGAATTTTTACTTAAAAACCCCTCGGTTCTGTTCTACTTTTTGGTGTTAATGGTTCTACAATGTTGAAACAAATTATTTTTAATATAAAGTCTCCATATTTACTAACAGAGAAAACTAGTATCCCATACTAGTTATTAATTTCTCAGAAAATCGTATTTATAGTGTGCAGTTTACATCTGAGATAAACGAAACAAGATTGTCAAAACAGTACTTCAACACGTAAGAGATGAACATATAAAGGCACATACAGATTGTCAATGACTACAGGACATTTCTTTGACAAGAGTATTTTCTGCAGTTGTAAACAACTTTGTTTACATAAAGGCTCACACCTTTAAAGTGAGGTTAGTGCTGCTGACTCAGTTATTGCTACATTCACAGTTTAAGAGAATTTTAGACAATATGTGAGGTACAGAGCCATCTTCATTTCTTCCTTGTTCATTTATCTTTAGGTAACTGAATTATGCAGACTAAAACTACTGACCATAGAAGCCAGTAACACCGAAATCAGATATGAGATAAACATTAGCATTGATTAATCTTCAAAAGACCAAAAAGTCACCTTTGCAGAAAAAAGTTCCTGTTCTTCATTACATGAATATTTTCTTC
Source organism: Platysteira castanea (assembly GCA_013397175.1). Lineage (NCBI taxonomy): Eukaryota > Metazoa > Chordata > Aves > Passeriformes > Platysteira > Platysteira castanea. The sequence continues at coordinate 1,119,324 of VYXC01004225.1, read as the reverse complement.
ATTTTTAAGTATGCTAGTAAACTTTTTTCTGGGCACACTAAGAGCCCATTCAAGCTGTAATAGAATTCTTGCACCTTTTGACCAGTTATGTTAATTCAGTCTCCTTCAGCTAGGAGTCAAAAATCACCTTCCCTTTGATCTCCTGGCATACAAGTCTCTAATGCTTTTTGTTAGCTGCTTTATGAACACTTTGTATACTCTTCCACAGTATGTATGCGTGGTTTTCTGTAATTCCCGTTCTAGGGGCTGCAACAGCGAATGAACCAGGTCATCTCCAAATGAATACTGAAATGAGGTTGAGAAAATTTAAGGTTAATACGGAAGATTGTCATTACTCAGAGGTATTAGAGTTTTATAAAAATTATTTTCAGCATGTTTGCTATCTGTAGGCTTATTAAATGCTTTCAAGAACTCACAAGTGCTTCTGAATGCAGTAATTTTAAAACACCTCTAAATTAAAGAAATATACTCTCATGCTTTCAATAAACCTAACAAGAAAGATTTTTTCTTTTTTAATGCTAAGCAAATGAATGTATTCAGACAGGCAAGGAGGAAATTTAAAATTACCTTACCCAATTAAACTTTTACAAATCTAAAATGATTTCTGGATATTTTTTTGTTGTATAATAACTTTCTCAAATGATATATAACTTTTAAGTAATACAATTCTTATCAAATTATAATGAAACAGCAGTATAAAAAGTGGTACTGAAGTTTCATTAAACTGAATGATGGTCAAACACATACTATGTTTAACATTGACATGAAATAAAGTTCATTAACTCAATAGTGCAATGTTTTTTATAAACAAATGGTAAGTTAAAACAGCAATCTGAAGTAATGTAATTTTGTTCATCTTATTACCATTGAATCAGTAGTGGTTTACATACTTTCTCTGACATGAGCATATACGAAATGGGACCATAAATAAAAGGAAATAATTTTTTCTTCTTTTTTTGATAACGCACAAAGGAAAGAAAGAAATCATATTTTTATGGAAACACAATCACTTTCCCTGCAATGTATTCTCAGACCCCCAAAAGTACTTTTCTTCATTTTTATATCTATATGACAATATGTAATAAAGCAACATTAAAATACACTATTGATTTTTGCAGGTTATACATACACAGTTGCTTCCTACATTAAAATGTGCATCAGTGCTAAGTTTTACAGCTCTTCAGTGAGTATACTGATGTAATGATAAATAGTTTATTAGATGACTTATTTGCAGAATGAAAAGAAGTCACTGTGCTCAGTATTTAAAGGAACAGCAACATATTAATACACTGAACTTCTGGAAAAGGTCAAAACACAGTATATTAAAAAATTTTTTACAATCTGAATCTAGATACAATTAAGTATTAAAATGCTGCAAGTAAATACATATAAACTTTGGGAAGAAGAGATTTTTCCTGCACTTTAAAATCTCCAGAAAAATGAAGCTCCTGGTGATGGCTTGTTCAGCCTGGAGAAAAAGATTGTCCTCCTCTACTCTGCACTGGTGTGCCCGCACCTTGAGTAGTGTGTGCAGTTTTGGGAGCCACAATATAAGAAGGATATAAAGCTAAAAGAGTGTCCAAAGGAGAGCAACAAAGATGGTGAAGGGCCTTGCGAAGCATTATGAGGAGCAGCTGAGGTCACTTGGTCTGTTCAGCCTGGAGGAGACCTCACTGCAGTCTGCAACTTCCTTGTGAGAAAAAGAGGAGGGCAGACAGTGATCCCTGCTCTGTGGTGATCAGTGACAGGAGCCAAGGGAATGGCCTCAAGTTGTGCCAGGGCAGGTTTAGGCTGGATATTAGGAAAAGGTTCTTCACCCAGAGGGTGGCTGGACACTGGCATGGGCTCCCAAAGGAATTGGTCACAGCACGAAGCCTGGCACAGTGTTTGGACAGTGCTCTCAGGCACATGGTGTGACTCTTGGGGATGGTCCTGTGCAGGGCCAGATATTTGGATTCCAGTGATCCTTGTCAGCCCCTTCCTATTCAGATATTCTAAGATCTCCAAATGCTCATGGAAACATTTTACTGGGTGATTTGTTAAATAGAAGAGAATAAAGCCTTTTAAATAAAAACTGACAACTACAGGCATTGTTTTAGAATCCTAACCTAGACTTAGTCTACACTCTCTTTCAAAAGATGCTCATCAAAACAGGAATATACTGGAACTCCATCCAAACAATAAAGGAGAAACTGGTGAAACACCTGACATTACTTAAAAGAGAAAAAAATTACTTCGTTGCAATCAAGATGAATATCAACATACCTACAAAATACATGTACCACTACAGATAAACATACATAAAAGAATAACTAGTACAATGCAAAAAACACTTACATTTTTTATCGCTTCATAGACAGCCCTAAAAGTCGGTTGTTTATCATCGTGGTAAACACCTCTGTTTCCATGAAGAATAAATATACCTTCTTCTTCAGCTGCCTTACAATTGCTTCCATAGATGCAGTGGTCAGGACGGTAATTCCATTGGCAAGGAAAGACATAAAGACTTTCTGTGTGGAAAAATAAGAGCTCTGGGCTAAGTATCAAAATTGTTTCAGAAAATAAACCAATCTTCTCTTTATTTATTTATTTAGGGCTGCTTTATAAATTTCTGTACAGTTGTTTTGAAGTCTAACAGTTAATTACACTCTAGCAAGCTCCAGCACTGTCTCTCAATTGCTTTCAAAGAATTAAAGAATAGTCCCATGATTGCTTTCACCCAAAAGCCTCCTAATAGATATTTTCCTGGATTTTTGTACACCATGGAAAAGATAACTTCACAGTGTTAGACTTAAAATCAATGCGGATTTACCTGGATTGTGAAAAAACATAATGTTCAATAGATCCTGATCACCCCATGTTATGTTCAACTTGTATTTCTTCAGTAATGGCATAAGAATTTCTCCCCATTGTAACCGGACTGGTGTCATATCATTCTGTTAAACAAAACGAAGCAAAACAACACATATTCAGGACAGTTACACCTATAGGGAAGGAAATGCCTTACAGAATCACAGTAACTTGCACTTCTAAGTTACAAATCTTGGGGGTATAGATGACTACTTCTTTTTAAACCAACAAGGAAAATAGTTACAGACCCTTCCAATATGCTTTATTTCTCAACTATTAACTTACCAGGAGAATTTCCCTCTGACATCTTAAACCAAGAATTCTAAGGAATAGAAGGAGTTTTTTATACAGCAGTAGGATCTAACATCAAAACTGCATTTAAGTCATGCGGCGAGTAGATGGGGAGTATTTAAATATCCACACTTCACTCAATTTCTCTCTTTATCAGAGAGAGATAATATACACAGGTTCTAATGCTAACTGGAAAAATTCAGACCAGTTCAATATAAAATTAATTCTAAATAATTCCAAACACATACAGATAATAAATACTGTCTACAAAGCAGTGTACAAAAATGCAGAAATCCTTGAAAGGTTTTCAGAAGCATTTTCATCAAGTTGAACTTATTTTTTTAGTTACTGAACTTGAATTTCCACATCGATGGGACAACTTTTCATTAACAAAAGTCAGTAAGAACCAAAATGACAGCTGTTACTAAATTCCCAAATTCGTGATTTAGCAGAATCACTTCAAAAGAAAAGGAGTTCTTCTAAGGTTCTGGTTGAGGAGTAGCTACTTGGAATAAACTGGCCTACACTGAATTCCATGTTAACAAAGGGATTAAAATCTGCAGTTTAAATGATTACATATTCTACAATGTAAGATAATCTCTTACCATTACACCTTATTTAAGATCAACTGGAACAGAAAAGGAACAAGGCTGCTCACTTTGTACCCTGTACTTCATAGTTCTGCGAGTGAGGATGGAATAACATTAAGTCCCACAGAAAGATAAATCCTGAACGAGTACAAGCATTGTACTCTTGCTTCTTTTTAACCAAGGTGCCAAAAAGAAAATTATATTAGAACTCCAGTATAGTTTGGGATTTGCATACAGGAATATCATGTTAAGAGAAAGATTACCAGGAGCGAAGTACTCAGATTGAGATTTACAGTATTAAAGAATTCCTCCTCTGAGCTTTACACTGACAAAGTAGAAAGTGCACAAATTAGCAGTTCAGCTTTTACTCTTTCCTCAAATCATTTCAGCCATCAAATATGAAGAGCTTTCAGAAGACTAAACCAAGAAATACTACAAGATTTCAGACAAGAATTAATACAAAAAAAGATCTATAGTTTATATTATGTAAGAAGCCAAACAGAATATTACAGTCTCTTCTCTCCTAAAAAATTTATGACTGTGATTGCCTGCAAGTATGAGATGAGCACAGGCATAAGAAATGTACAAGAAAATTGTTCTCTAGTAGGAATTAGGCTCAATACAATGTGATTAAATGAAATAAAACACAGGCTTTAACATTAAGCTAAAACATTCCCAAAAAAAAACCAAAACCAAATAAATCAGAATGAATCACAGTCGGTAAAGATTACTCCCTCACCTGAACTTTGTAATTCACAGAATATTGACCTAAGGTTTAAATTTAGCCAAAATGCTAAGAATTAAAAACAGAATTAAATTATCTCACTCATACCAGGTAAGAGAATATATAGTAGCAAATAAAGTTTTAGAGCAACCTGTAGAAATAGCTTTAAATTGTTAGAAGTCATTATTTAACAGAATTTTCTTTTCACTTGTAGAGTTTTAATAGCAGAGAAATCCAGAGGATATCCCAAGAAGATGCACAGCAGGTAACAACATGCATAATAGAGCCAGATGTCTAGAAGCAATACTACTTGACAAATAGTGCTGTCAGATTTAAGAACTGGAAATTTTAATACTTCCATAACCTTTGCATAAATAGAAAAGAGCTACATATTAATAAAATAGCAGTGATATATAATGACACCAGTTTCTCTTGCAGGAGCAAGAGAAACTACTTGAATAATTACTTGTTTTCCTTCTTTAAAATACTCTATTGCAACTTGCAGTGAGGTGAAACAGCCTGAGAAGTAGGATGCCGATAGAACTGCTTTTCAGAAGTTACTCAAGTAAAAAAACTCAAAGATAAAACTCTACAATAATTTTAGAATTTCCAGAATATAACCCTTCTCTCCGGTATTCCACAACATGCAAAGAATGTTAGAGATTTGAGAAAAAAACCCCAAATGACAGTAGGCATTTTTGTGATGCCATCAAACTGATACAGACAGGCTCTTAAGAACTCTCAAAACTCTAGTTTACTTGAGCAGATGAAAATGTGTAAAAAAAAAATATATGCAGGGACATCAATTACTTTCTGACATTTTGGGTTGGTTTTTTGTTTGTTTCGCTTGGTCATTACTCATTTCTGTACCAGAAAACTTCTGTCTGGCCAAGGCTGAAGTCAGACTTACAAAAGCCATCACATTCAGCCTTGTATTACCTTTTTCTAAATTCTAGGAAGAAAATATAAAGCTGAGGAAAAATTCTCAAATCACACAGCAATATCTGAACAAACAGCAGCTGTGTCCCACAAACAGCTGACCAACTTAAATTTCCTTAATGCCAAGGGAGAGCCAGCCCTCTTATTTCTGGTTACACTATTCCACTCTGTTCTTGCACCAGCAGTGTAGTGGTAACACTTACTGCATGTTTTTGTAACCTGATGTATTTCAATAACCCAGCAGAAGGAATTGAACCACATAAAGGACCAAACACCAAAGGCTATGACCAAGTAAATAAGAAAAGCAGAGAAAAGCAGCTGGAAAGAGACAGCAACCTTCCTTTCAGAAGCAATCTGGTTTCGTGCAGGCTCACCATATTTCTTGAAACTACAGCCCTAAGCAACACTGAATGGTAAAAAAATAGGTTATAATGGTATAGGCCACAGAAGCTCTCTGAACTTTGGGGTTTTTTTTTCCTGAAGCATACCCATGAACCTCTACTTTGCACACTCTATCTGAAGTTAATTTGTTTGGGGCTTGTTTGATTTTCTAAGAGCTTGTTCCCTTCCTTGACTGCCTGCATCTCAGGCATCACAACTAACCCTCTTAATAAATGTGACAGAAGTCATTCCTCTCTATTCACATTGCTTCACTGGTCTTTTTGTTAAAAATCACAGTACCTGCAGCATTTGCTATATCTCTTCCAGTTAAAAAAAAATCTACATCTATATGTATACAAATACAAAAAAAGTCACCTACTATTACCTCGTCCATATCCTAAACAGTCCTGAGTGCTTTACATTCCCATTTCCTAACTGCTGCTTAGCAGAGACAACATGTAGGCACTAACCATCAGAAGCTTCATTATGAATTCTAGTCTCATGTCCAGTTATGCAGTGTAATGACCACACTACATTCAGTAACACATCTGTGCATGCACATGTATCTGTATACCTGCATACAGGTGTGTATTTAGTGCATGTATTTGTGCTGTACGTATACACAGAGACTCACAACACACAAGACAAATAAGATAGGACCAGGAGTAACAACATCCATTAGGCAACACAGACAGCCAAGGAGCTAGGATGCTTGTCTGAAATGGCCTGACCTGACAGTCCTGAGAAGATTGAGACTCAAATAACTAAGTGGATAAAAGATGGCTTAATCCTGGAGCAGTACATGGAACTACAGGTTACTGCTACCCAGATGAACATTATAACCATTGGCTAAAGTCTCTGGTTCTACTTTTTATTTATCCATCTTCTGGATAATCCTGACACTTACAAATCAATGTGACAACAGAAAAAGATGCTTAAAGGCCTCGAGCGGCTCAGCTTGTAATTTGGGCTACAACTCACAAAGAACCCACAGTTTTAAATCCATAGCACTGGAGGAATATCCTGATCCAAAACTCTGGCTTCAGATAAATGCTCCAGCACTACAGTATCTTGCAAAAAGGTCTACAGGCATCTTTAAAAAGATACAAAAATTCCCAGAACTTATATACTCCTTGAAGAATTTGTTGAGCCTCCTGAAAGAATATAAACAAATTCACACCTTCCTATCAAACAATGAAGCATTTTCTAGTTCTACTGTATTTCACTGGAATAGCTAATGGGACACAACATGGAACTGTAACCTGTGATGTCCAAAAGCATCTGCAGTGCCATTGGCAACTGGCAACTTAGGAGAGTCCCTACCCCTGAATTTGGTTTATCTCTTTTCCAAAGGTGTGAGAATAGTAGCTCCTTTGCTATCAGTCACAAGCAAAGTCATACACTCTCAGGCCCACTGTGCAAACACTCAGCTACACTAAATCCTTTTCCAAGTTTTGCTTTGATGTCTGCAATTTTTCCTATTAAGCAATTCTCTTTATAATAAGACATTCAAGGAACCTGAAGACGAAAACAAAGTCTCTGCAAGTTTCCACCAACAGTTTTTGTACCAAAGCTTGTGCATCTTACGGCACTGTGATGCTCTGCAAGCTTGTTGGGACCACACTCTAGGTACTACAGGAAAATAAATTAAATGGTTCCCCCGGTCAGTGCTCTCTTAGCCCAGATCTCAAAGAATCACAGAAAAAAACATCCTAGCCCTCTAGAACCAAGGGGAAGTGCAGTGTTTCATTTTGAATTTCAAAATACTCATGAATTATTTCACCTAATTAAATCTTACATATATATATATATATATACACACACACGTCTAAATTTAAAGAAAACACCAGTTTTAGGTGTTAAGGAGAAGGGACTTCATGATATCCTCTAGAAAATCACAGTTCGTTTTATTGACAATTTTAGTACCCTACATAATCTGTATGCTTTTGAAAATTTTACCTCCAATTTTACCAAAAATGCATAACATTTCCAGGGAATAGATAACCTAAGTTGTACTGAGAAGTCAAACCAGAATTCTGGCACAGTAGGAATGAAAGATCAACTTTATCTTAGCTTTTACCACACTCAAAATAAATCACTATACAGAGGTTAAGATACATGCAGTGTTCAATCCCACGTTTTTCTTAGTACACTCTTCAGTATTTTCACTTCTCCATATGCTATAATCAGTAAAACAAACAATTTAAGTAGACAATGCAAGATTTCATTGATGATATATATAACAATGATAGAGAAGATTTCTTGGAGAAACTACAGCCATATACTACAGCTACTGTAACTTCCTACTTTAACTACAACTGAGGTAATCCACTCTCCATGTCTCTTAAATTCTCTGAATTTGGTTTAAGAAAAATACACAGCAAGAAAGCTAGGATGAAGGCTGTTTATTAAACTGGAAATGGGGGAGAATGAATGTCTACTGTAAGTTTGTATTGCTCCTCTTATGGATCCATCTTCCAAAAGTTTCTGACTGCATGATTATTTTTCCCTAATCACACTTCTCTTAAACAGAGATGTACTTTTCCCCCAACCATAATCATACAGCACTGCTATTGTACTTGCATTTCAAGTACATGAGAAAAAACTTCAAGTCCAAGAAGCAATGACCATTCTACTGCTGTGTGGATTGCTTTCATGCACACAGGAAAAAACTAGGACTTCAAAGCAAATAAAAAGATACTTAGGGTGATAATCACCTGGCTACAATGTAAAAGAGCAAAATTTGGAAACCTTTGTTTTCAACAACTTCCTAAATGTTTTAGCACCACCTCCTGGTCACACATTTTACAAGTTTACAATAATAGTTTTCTGGGATCCCTGTAGTGAAGAACTAATGTGGGCATATCTATTGACAAATGTAATTTACAGCAAATTGTATCAAGTCACAGGATCTCTCAGAACTAAGAAAAATTAAAACTATCAAGCACACTTGAAATTCAAGAATTCCAAGTCTTACAGTGAATGACATTTTAAAAATAGATACTATTTTAAACACAGTATACTTTGAGAGCATTACTACAATTACAGAAAAAACATTTTGAAAAATACACATGAATATGAAACAGAAATAGAATTAAAAGATTAAAATCCACAGGAAAGGCAACACACATACCTTGAAATATTTTCTTCTGATACGTGTCATATTCATTAGCATGACTCCAGAATTAATTCCAGTTACTCCATAATAGGGATGTCTAGCAAAACGATTATACCACCCAATACGAGGCTCTTCATGTTCTGGTGCCATTGCAGCAATTTGTGTGGAGTTGAACTTTCCCAGAAAAGACCAAATATCATCAACAGGCCTCAAAAACAGGATGTCAGTATCAACATACAGTAGCGAATCCACATTTTTGAGGATTAACTGTGAGGGAAATAAATTTAAAACCAAAATTTTCAGTTTTATTGAACTTCCCATAAAAAAAAATAAAGTTTAACTAATTTTTGTCATATGCAAATCAATTCACTTTAGGCTGACAGTTTGCAGTCAATAAATCTGCCATCATTCCTTTTTCTCTCATTTTAAGGAAATTTTGTAGAGGAAAGTAAGTTTTATATAGAACAGCAATGCAAAGGCACTCATTCTACATTTTATAAGTCAAAGCTCCTTAGGAGTAGGTGGAGGCCAGGTGTAACGTTAGTCTAACAGGAGTGTCTATCTTGCTGCTGTTCCCTCGCTTTCCCATGCAGCTAATCAAACAAGTGTTAAGAGCCCCAAAAGAGACAGTATTTGGGATGTAGCTGCCATTGCTCTAATTCACCAAGCCTGAAGCATGTTTTCTGAAGTGTCCTAAATGAGCATATGCACAAAACACTGGCAACAATAGCCCATTTCTTGTTTCCTTTTCTCTAACACTTCTCAGACCCATGCATGCAGGAGACTTTCCAACTGCATGAGGAGATGAGGTGTGATAAATCCATCTTACCTCTGAGAAGATGACAGGACCTATACCTCTTTCTGAAAATACTGTGCCATAATGCATCAAATGAGAAAAGAACTTTTATTCCACAGGGTACTAGTGCCACAGAAATGTTAAATTCAGAGGGTTTTTTAGGATGTCACAAAAGTAACTTTCAGGAGTAGTAGTAGTTCTTCATTTAAAACTAAACATAAATCAGAGTAACAAGGACAGTTTGATGCTTCATAAACAGACTTCTGGATTGTCTTATTACAAAGTAACTTACTGGCAAAAACAGCCTTTGTGAAGCACATGGTTTAAACAATTTCTTCCATTCTGCTGCACTCTCAGATGGAAATGTTATTGGATATAACGTGTAATTAACTTTTCCTTCATATGGGAATTCATCAAGCTATGTGAAAATAAGAAATCACAAAAATTACTTCAATTCAATTCTATTACAAAAAATAAATCAATTTCACCATTCAAACTGATACTTGCACACAAGTGCAATGCCTCTTTTCCATAACAGAAATACAAGAATTTGTCAGCTAATCAAAAGACTTGAACAAAAAGTGGCACCTGCATGTCACTATGAAGAAAACACATCATATCACATCACATGCAAAAAGAAAGAGGAAGCAAAATAAATTAGTAATTACAAAAAGTAAGTATACGAATTAAAACTCTTCCTCTCTTAACTAGTTACCACAGAACAAATACCAATGAAATTTTTCCAAATTTAATCTTACTCAATTTTTGCCACAGATACTGTTTGCATAAGTGTATATAAATTAGCATGTGTAACATACTAATGTCACAGTTATTATGACATTTTAAGTACAAATTTTACAATAGTAAAACCATCCACAGTTATAACCTAGTCAGCTTCTAAAACTGCTACTCCAGTCATAATGTAATTTTCAGTAACTGATATTTACTAAAATTAGACATAATCATATCTACCATATTCAAAAACTGGTGTTTCACTTTCTCTAGACAATATAAGACTGACTCACGCTGTAAGCACAGGGACAAAAAAAGGACAGATCTCTAATTTTTTTTGTAAAGCCAACACTAAATAAGCTCACACAAGGTAATTGGTTTGCGTTCAGAACATCAGGCTTGTATTTCACAGATTCAAGATGACTAATCAGGAAATTTTGGTATGTCTCTAGGAGAAACTCTGGTATCAGCAGCTGGCATTCTTCCACAGGAAAAAATTTCAAAGATCCAACACTATGAATGCCTTATTACCTTATTTTTAGGCTCCTGCATTTCTGCCACTCTATCAAGCAACTATCCAAGAAGTAGAAGAATTGCTGTATATTACTCAAATTGTGCTACAAATTGATTGAATACATTTTTTGAATACTTACTGTGTCTTTGAAACTCTCATGCAATTGGTCCTCAGCAAAAATATGAAAATGGAGAGGTTTGATGCTGAAAATAATGGCTGATCTCAACATAGTAACAGTCTCCTCCAGTCTTTCACCACAGGCCACCACTGCTAGATGCATTTTCTCAGAAGGCTGTGTTTTCATATAATCATACCTGATACAAAAATATTTTTTCATTTGACATTATTTCTAGCAAAGGCTTAAAGAAAAACTCTACTATTTACTGCAGCAAGTAACTTAACAAAATACCCTCTATCATACCAAAACCAGCAAAGTATGACTCAACAGAACATGCAAACGACAGCATTACACCTCATATGTATCCTTATATTTAACCTGAACCATTCTCATAATCACTCCCACCATCCCAGCCTACCAGGGAAAAAAAAGGTCTAGAAGACCTATACACAGACATTTATTCTTTACAATTTTACTATTCATTACTAGCAAGGAAATTCATCAAAATAGCTATGCTAAAAGAAAGACTACATGAAGTTACATAAAAATGTCAAAGGCTGACACCATATTAAGTCTATACATAAGTTAAATTTTTCCCCTTTCCCTGGACTAAATATAGACATAGGAAAAACTGACAAATACAGCAGAGTTGAACTCAACAACCAAAGTGAGATAACCCCAACTTTCAAGGACTTCTGTTCAGAACATTTTTGACTGATCTAGGTTTTGTCCATTTTCTGCTCCAGTAAGTCCTTTTTTGTCAAGTACACGCTTCAGCACTTCACCCAAGCACTCACAAAAACACAGAAAGTTTTCTCCTATCCTTCCATCTTGCAGGAGTACAACCTGGGCTGGAAGAAGCGGGGAAACTAATAGCTCAGATGGCCTTGTGGGATGCCCTGGTGCTCCCAGTGGTTCTGGAAAATCCCTCAGGCACACTGACCACACGGACTGTTCATGTCCTTGAGGCTAAATCATTGCAAGGTGTGGGCACTGGGAAATCCTTTATTCCTGAAGATACCTGTGCAACATTTACGGTGAGAAGTGCCTGGAATGTATCCTACAGGGTACATTTAAAAGTTATTTCATTATTTTAATATAATACGACTAAATTTGTCATCATGTAAATAGCATTAACTTGGTGGCAAACACAGTCGGTATACTAAAAATCTCCTGGATTTCATTTATTTAGTCACAAAAGCTTTCAAGGCTTTAAACACAAATCAACTCAAAGCCCATCTGCAAAACAATATTGTGCACTTGAGCTGTTTGGACAGACTATGGGAGGAGGGGGCGAATAGAACCAAAAATATCTGAAGGTTTAAATTACAAGTTTAATGCCAAATTATGCAGACAAAGCCAATTCTGATGTTAGAGAAGACTTTACCAAACTAATAACAGTAGAGAAATGCTTGATAAATCACCCATTCTTAGAAACTTGTCGAAGAGAGAACCGATTCAAAACAGAAATTACCAGATACGATTCTTAGCACATAATCTCCACCCAATTTATGCAACTATGTAAACACATTAAAGTTTTCCTTTAAGTTGGCAATAGATGATATGCAAATATGCCTCTTTTCTTTAAGGCACAGAAGAGCTACACACATTATTTTCAGTTCCACGAGGCAAAATATACGCAAAGTTATCACTGTAAAAACTACTGAATTTTAATGCCATAAATAATTGCAGCATTTAAAAAACATTCTGAGTTTTGAAAGAATTTAATACCCTGGAATTAAAAAAACTCCATGTTTTTTTAATCTTAAATCCAGGGATTTAAGATTAATAAAATTTTAATTAGATTATGCAGCCACTTTAAAGTCAAATTTCACGGCATTATTAAAAATCACATGGATGAAAGACCTCATAGGTCAGATTTAGATCCAAAACAGGGCATCTAAATGAAGATGCTAACCTACAAGATTGTGTCCAAAGTCTCATTAAAGCCAACAGAGATCTAATGAGCAGGTTATGGAATATAGAGAGCAATTAATCTTATTTTAAACACCTAAGGCTTGAATTGATTTTTAACATAGGTATAGTGCCATTTAATACGTTCCAGAATATCCCACCTGATCCCCAGATGCCAGTCCAAAAAGACTGAGTATTTCAAAGATCATTTTGTGTCTACTAGTCCTAAAAAGATGTCTAGGATACCCAAGTGCTTCATTATTAACACCAACCATTTACTTCTCAGCAACTAAATGGCTGGTCACCTGGGTCGTCCTCTATGCCCTTTCAATTTTAGTGACTGTTTAGGACCTACCTGACAGAGACACCAATATGCAGGCATCTATATTCAGATGATTTAATCTGCAGACTAAAACCTTCTATAAACCTTGAAGCAAAATCTGAAAATTTGTTCAGGTTAACACACACACACTCACAAAAAAAGAATCTTGAAATCTAATCAAGACATGTTCATTCACACCTTTATACATAAAGCTAACTTAAACATTACACCGTGTACTAACTTTTTTTAATGTAAAAAACACAATGCAAGCTGAATATGATGAGGGTAGTTGAAACCCAGAAATAAGTACACTGCTACAGTGTGAACAAGCTGCAAGCAGCAGATTAGCCTCATCACTAATCCACTGAAAAGGGAATTACAATAATTAAGCCCTGAAGTCATGAGAGCCTACAGTGATATTACAAGGTCATGTGATAAATAAGGGCAAAACCTACACAAACTGCATAGCTGAAAGCCAAGTTCCTGAACCACATGTAACACACAGCTTTCCATGAATAAAGTATGACAAAAATTATGCTAAAGAAACTCTAAAATGCACTGAGATTCAGAGACTGTATTCTATTATTTCTACATCTAGTGACATCTTCAAATAAAAGAATTTTTTGAGCCAAAGAACAAAAAACTCATTGATCACGTTATAATGCTTTTACAGTCACTTTGTTCACACAATCTCTGTTCAGTAAGTTTCAGACTTATTGAGTTCAATTTTTTTAATCTGTGCTTAAAAATTATTCCTTTAAAGGCAAAAAAAAATATTTAGAAAGAGCTAACAGAAGTTGAATTTCAGCTCGTACCCTATTGGAAACAGCTGGACTCAGATCCATAAATTCACAACATAAAGCTTCATCCCTGAGGCAGATGGAGCAAGAAGCTGTTGGAAAGAATAGGCCACCATTCCCTCTGTGGACTATCCACTACAAAGGGAATGAGACATATTAGAACTCAGAAATGTATTCAAGCAGAATTTATGAGACTTGGGAATTGTGGTCCTTACTCCAGACTCCATGAAAAGACATCCCTTAGTGATTATAAGCTGCATTTGACTTCCCTGCATGCAGACCACTGAGAACCACAGCCTCCTTTTTAGCAACCAGGCCCCAGTGCTGCTCCTCTCCCTTTCAAATACACCTCTCTCCACTCCCAGAGAGACGTCCTATCCCCATCTTGATTCAGGAACACTATTTACTGATAACCCTCAGCTGCCAGCGTCTTTCATCGCTTTTTCCTCTTCCCGCTGTGAGAGGCAGCATAAAGTGTAAATTGTTCAGCAGAGCTTATCAGCTTGAGCTCTGCAGTCTCACCTTCAATGTGAACATGTTCCACCCACAGAGCCAATTATCTTTTTCATGACTCGTCTCACTCCCTTCTTCAATATTATGTCTACGTAGCTTTAGCTTTTCCACTAATTTCTTCCCAAATTATCTGCCCTTAACTGCTCCCTTCTTTTGGCACCTCTGTAACCCTTCTCCCCATCTTTCTCCACTGCAGGTGGGCATGCAGCTACCTCACCAGAAGCCAGGGAAAGGAAAACCATGTTCATTNAATACCGTTAAGTAAACATCGGCTATTATTTACATAAAACTGTGTGAGAAAGAATCTGACTCCAAGGTTAAAACAGAAGGCTTACAGAAAACCAGGGCAACAATTATCTTTTTCATGACTCATCTCACTCCCTTCTTCAATATCATGTCTACGTGGCTTTAGCTTTTCCACTAATTTCTTCCCAAATTATCTGCCCTTAACTGCTCCCTTCTTTTGGCACCTCTGTAACCCTTCTCCCCATCTTTCTCCACTGCAGGTGGGCATGCAGCTACCTCACCAGAAGCCAGGGAAAGGAAAACCATGTTCATTTAGAGAACTGGTCCTGTATCTGTTATGACCAAGTGACACAAGGTTTTTGGCAATATATATTTTTTTAGCAGTTCAGTTGCTGAGTTGACAATGAGCAAAATAAAATTTATTTTACAAGAACAGTAACTTGTCTGAACCTGAGAAGGTTTAGTATCAGAGTACCACAGCTCTGGTATGAACCTTTATTGAAACTCAAATTCAGATTCTGAAAGGGTTAAGATGCTTTCAAAAAGGAGGAGATAATTTCAAAAAAATTGTTGAGAGGCAGTGTGAAAAACACAAAAATAAAAATTTTTATTTTTATATGCATATTTCTAATTACGAACAGCTTGATCTTTTGGTGTGCGAGAACCTAGTGGAAAAGCTGGGGAAAAGCAACAATAGAGCAAAATATTTTAGTAAGGATTTTGGACAGACTAACAAAGAAAACTTGACAGACCTAATTTCTAAAGAAAAAAAAGTCTCCAGTAATGCGGGAGTCCTAGCTCCTGCAGGGAAAGAAAAACCTCCGGTAATTAAAATGGAAGAGAAAGAAGGCACCTGTAACCCAGCAGATGATACTGAGCAGAATGCCATGACAGTCTCTAGGGAGAAATAAGAGAACTTCATTTTTGTGAGGATACTAATTACACATGAGGGGTAGGGACAGCAAAAATAAACAAAACACTTGAGACAGAGCTCCACGCATACTCCCATGAGTTTAGGAAACACATTTAAAACAATCCACTTTTGACAATGTGAGTAAAACACATATATTTTAAAACATGTTGCTCAGCAGCAGCATAAGGCCAGGTACAAGCCTTGCCCTGAAGTATTTCTGGGCCAAGTGTAGACCTTCATTCTGTACCGATTAATTCTGCTGCTAATAACCTCTGCGAGAGGAACATAGGTGGATATCCTCAGTGAATCTGCTACAACAAGGTTCTCCAGAGCCTGTCTGTCAGGAGACTGCGTTATATTTAAAGATGTTTACCATGATGCATTGTATATTAAATTAGCATTTCTAGGTCAATTACAATTATGAAGCTGTAATTCGGTAGCTGGCTACAGAGGTATGTTTCGACAGCTACACCTTCTAGAACCTCCATGGCATCCTAGCTGCACTTCCTGGGAAAAAAAAACCAACCCAAATTATATTTGCACTAAAATACCCACCATCTCCACAAAATGCTAAGTTCTGTCCTTTAGACTTGACACAAGGAACTGCAGTAGAGGTTACCTGTATTTGTTTAAGGTAGGGTCCTCCTATTCTCACATAACACGTGGAGAGCACAGGTAAGAGGGTACCAAAACCTCAGGAACATCCTGTATAGTGTTCCATCTGATTTGGGGTAATAGAAGTGGCTTTTATAATTAGCATGGAAAATGCTAATTATATTCATTAAACTATCCTGGGAAAGTACTTTCATATAATCAAACTATTTCAAATCTGGCACTACAATGTACCTCAGAAAATCAGATGATAGATATGTAAGTACAATACAGATGGCTTACTAATTGCATCCTTTTTCCTTTTAATGCCCTATTTGATCTAATCAATCCACCACTAAGAAGCCTAACCCAGCAGCATTTAGCCATCAGAAAAAATAAAGCAAATAGGCAAGAGTAAGAAGGCAGCAAAGCTACACTGACTAAAATGCAGCTGTTAAATCACTCCTACACCTATTACAAGTAGGATCAAGGTAACTACAGACATTATCTGGATTTGAAAGTGATGAAAATTCTCATTTTTACTTAGCTTAACATTCTACTACAGCACTGAATGAAAAACATGTCATAATCAGAGCTTATTTTGTAGAAGTATGCTAATGATATCACTGCATACGATGTCCAAATGTAATCTACTCAATGCCAACTCAATTAGTAGATTAGGTTTGAAGTTACAATATATTAGTAATTTTAAATTGACTATAAAAATATGAAGTCCCATTCTCCAATAAGCCAGCTAGTTTAGAGAAGTTCCTTTTTTCAGGACCATCAAAATTCATCTCAGTACAACCATACCACATGATGCTCAATACACCCCAAAACTTAGTGAAACTTTCTACTTTAGCAGGCAACACAAGTTAAAACCCACTTAGTTGCAACATCCAACAACTGAAATCATCCTGGTCAGACAGTCGTAATAATGATCCCTAGGAATTTCTTCTTCATCAGTCCCAGTATGAAATAAGCAGTCATACCAGCTAGACAACACTGAGCACCTTGAAAGGTGTACTGGTAAAGAAATGCATCATCTAGACCATGCAAAACCTGAGCCTCATGTTATCTTTATCAGCACTTTTTAGTTTTGATACAATCTATACCACTGTATGTAAAAGCAATCTCATGCTTCCTCTGTCAATGGGAAAGCTAACAAATACTCTGTGCCAGAAGCACAACACAAGACATTCTCAATTAAGTTGATAATCAGAATGGTGGTGAAAAAATGTGGGTGCAGAATAGCTACAAAATCCTTCCCACACACAGCATAGGCAATTGATCTTACACTGATTAACTTAAAGAGTCTTATTATTCATTATTAGAATCAGCACCTGTTCAGGGCTCATCAGTTTCAAATGATCTTCAACTACTGCATGACTCATACTGAAGTCTAGATACACGCCTCTCTCCTAAAAACTTTGCAGATTCCTCTATACATCTCCAATACTTCTAGCATACGTACATGAATCTTAAAAATCCATACAACATTAGTTTTCACTTTATACACTTAGAGCTACTTAGAGGAAATAACATAGCAAACTGCATTTCAAAAATGTCTATGCCAAGTTCTCTCATGGGTAAACAAATCCCTGTGGTTCTGATACCCAGGACAAAAAAGGTAACTGAAATTTCAAGTTAGAAACAGAGAGATAACAAGCGATAAGTTTTTTCAACAAAAACACTTAAAAATCCAAAGGCTCCCAATGTTTTAAAAACTTCAGTGGAAAATGGAAAGAAGACATTCTAACCCCGAAATAAATTTTAGGACTGTACTATTGGCAAAGATATTCCAGCTGAATGATCTGCTCTTCTAAACAAACTCATTTGGTTAGTTTATTGAAACAGCAAGAATAAAACATCAGAAATTCCATTCACAAGTTGATTTATGATCTGGTTAAACAGTCCTGTTCTCATGGATTAAATCACACCAAATAGATTCAAGGTTTGTATTAGTGCATTTCAATAACAAGACTCTGCCACCTCTTTTAAAACCAAATTCATTGGGAATTTTATTATTTTGTTGGCACATTTATAAGCAGTGGAGTTAGCTATCATAAGATTTCAATTAGATATATAACTCTTAGGTTTTCCTTACATTCCTCTCCCTATCCTAGTCCCTTCATAGTCCTGATTTATTCTGTACCTCACTACAACAATCATACCTATGACAAACACAAAGGTTTAGTCAATTCAGGATGAAATTACTTGGAATAAGACATTATTATGGTAGAACAATCACTCCTTCCCATTTCAGAAGATACCCAATTTAGAATTAATGTTGCCTCTTTATGGAAAAAGCTTTCAAGAGACTATCTTCATGAAGAATCTTGAAGTGGCCCTACAGATACTATCTCAGAAAATAAGAATGATAGACTTCATTTGCAGTGGTTAATAAACTTGCATGCAATTAAATTCATTCCTCTTCCTCCAAAAATCCTACTGCAAACCTGAGATAATAAGTACTGTATTTGAAGCAGCCTTCAGCTTCTCAGTGCACCTAGTACAATACACACATTTTGTCTGAGAGTTAAACAAAATTATAACCCATATCCAAAGCTGAAACCGAACTGCAACTATCTTCTTTGTTATGTGAGCCCAAATGAGGCTTAGGCCAGAGGCTCAGATGTTGGGCCACTGGAATTGCTTGCGCTATCCAAGGGGAGTGCACTTCCTCCTTTACCCTGCCATCTTCCCCACCTCTTCTCTTCCACAAACTCACTGCACCTCTCTGACACCAACTGAACTGATGAAACAGAACAAGAGTAAGCAAACCTTGGGAGAAGCATAGTGGCCTACTCTAAATTAGAGCATCTCACCGAGGAATTCAACAAGCACTGAAGTCAGCACAACATATTGGGATTAAATTTAATAGTAATATATTGATAAAATAATCCAACTTAATCTGAAATGTTTAATCTGAACACCACACACCCTTTACTCATTTAAGCAGCTTTTTTTCTTTCAATTTCAAAATATATAAACAAGAAATTCTGCAAACATTAGGGGTTCACCATGACTATTGTTTCATCATGAAAGTGGACACATCCAGTAAAGTCATCATCAATGCATACTTCAACAGAATCATCTTCACAGCCACATACGGCTTTCTTAAAAGATTAATACAAGTTACATCTTAAGGAATGTGAAAATAAACTGCATGGGATTTGTCCATTTCTGGTTTCAAGGTTCCTCTTGCCTCAAGCCTGACAGAATATCCAGAAAGGAAGTTTTCTGCTATTTTCATGCATTACTTTGTATTGTGGAGAGTTCATGGACTTCATCATGCTTAGAGGGGTCAGAAGACAGCAAGATCCTCTCCTCTCTCAGCACAAGTGTTAGACTGGCCCAGATGTCCAAGGATTAAATGAAGCTGACAATCACATCCTGTCCCTCCACTTGGCATAAGCTAAGCCCCTATGCCCTCATCACAACAGTACTCCTTTAGCATAAAGCTAAACTCCCAAAAGCTAACCTATAAGGAAAAAAAGGTTATTTCTGTCCATTCAGATAGCTAAATCTGCCTAACAAAGTCAAGTGAATCCTTATGGATTGACACACTATGGATTGACACACTATGGATTGCTACCAATGGCAGCAAGAAAAACTTAGCAGCCCCAAATTGCAGGTGAAGTTCATTAACAGAATAAAAATCAATCTAAGCCACCTCTTTTAGAAACTTCTTGACAACTGATGAGCTTAAAAAAACTGACAATGCACAAGCAGAGAGGAATAAGGGATCTAAAGCCTTTCCCACAATCATAATTTTCAAAAAAATATTAAGACTTGTGAAGCTAAACTTTTCTTCCCTTTTGCTTTCCCAGAAATATTCAAGCTTCATACTAACAGGAAAAGATAACCATATCAAAGAATGATTAGCAAAAATTTAAATGTAAGAAAAACTGACTTACAACTTTAGCTATATACGGAAGAGAACTATGCAGGTTAGAGAATCTGACAAGTAGCTTACTTCTTTTCAGACTACCTGTGTAATCTGACAGCCTAAAGCACCTGAGCCACCACAAATGTCAAAACATTTAGACTTGTTAAAGATGCAACACTAAGGTGACAGTCTATGCTTTAACATACTATATGTTAAAGAACATTCAAAATGGTTTCTTCAGTGCTTTTGGATGAAGTACGCTCCTTAAACTCTATAAAAGATGTAACTTGAATTTAAAAAATCCACATGTAACTACTAAGCTTATCTGTCAGTTTTTATTGAAAGTTATATCATGGGTATTACTATGCAGCAAGTTTTATTTTAGGAAAATAATTTATCATTAACTTTTCTAACTATATTCAGACAGACTTTTAATAGACATTAGCAATTTTCTATTTAATGAAGCAATATAATTGAAAAAATCTACTCTTGGTAGTAACAGTTGAGTCTACAATTCCAGAACATAACGTAGCAGGAAAAAGCCCAGCTAAAGGCAACCACAATATAAGCAGGTGAAATGCATGTGAAATAATCAAGACACTTTGTTTTGTCACCTTGCTAAAGAGCCAAAAAACATCAGCTATATCTGTCTGCAACCAAATAATAAAGTACTATTTAATAACATCCTACCTAAAAGCAGCTTCCCAAAAGCAGTTCATTCCACAAACATCAGAGGGCAGCATCCAATAGGAATTCCAGAAAGATACAGACAAATTCTTACACCTAACAGAATAAGACAAAAATAACCTATATAAATGTTACTGATTTTATGGCAAAGTTAAATGGATTGTCTTCTAGCTCAAGCATAACTTGAACAGTTGATTAGTTGGCAGAAAACTGGCTATGTAATGCAACTTGAATACAAAAGGTATTAGATGTTAATCAGAATTTTATAAAGGTAGAAAGAATGGTCCCATCCTTTAGCCTTTCCTCTTCATATATTTTCAGAATGAGCAAAACAGAGGGGCTGGGATTTTTGAGGATCTTTCTATGTTCTAAGCTTAAATCAAACCCATAGGTAAGGAGTGAATGGCAACACTTATTGCTAGAAAGAACTTCACTTTTTCAATACCTTTGTCCACTCAAAGCAGAGGGGCAATTGTACCTTTTCATTTTTGAGGTTACATTGTCCATCTAACACAATCCCTATTCATCTATTACTCTAGTCAGCGCAAATCTTATTTTTAATAAAAAACAGGGCTTAGCAGAAAAAAGGAATTCCACTGCTTCATAACAAGTGGTTAATGCAATGCAATACAGAAATAATCACAACATTTCACAGGTTTTCTTTCCTCCTCCTAATAGCAAGACTAATCATTTACTGACTTCCGCTATACTAACAGCTAAAAAAGTAGGGTTTACTAGTTCACCATTATATTTTATGCAACAGCAAGACAGGAAATACAAATAGAAATGAAAGTTTATTTTCAAAGTTCTGGTGAAAAAATCAACATCAAGATTTACGATCTGACATGAGTAAGCAGAATATTGTGAAGTGAGAGATATTCTTGAGTGACCTCTTCTGCTCCCTGCCCTGGTAATATAAAGCCAGTAGTGTTTATTCTCCTCTGAAAGGCAGTACCTGTGAATGAAAGATGTGCAAGAAGAAAAGCAACACAAAGGCTGCTGATGAAAAGGTATTTAAGGACTATAGCTCAGAACGCTACTGAAAGTTGGCTTCGCAAGTTGGAAATTAATCAGTACCATCTTGGTAGTGTAACCTGAAATCTGTATAGGCCAATGTTTTGAAAATACCAGACAATAATAGCTAAATGTAGCATCAAAAAATGTCAAGCTGTGCAATTTCTGCTTTCTGTAACACTTGAGAAAAACGACCTGATAAACACATACTGTTTCACAAGGCCTCATTTAAGTGCTGTGGGGGGGTGGTGCAGCTCCTTGGTAGATCACAGGAAATCCTTGTATTCTGTAGATAAATGTGCCTGAAAGAATTTTCAAGCAATGTTATTTCACGACTTAAGAATGCTTTCCACAAATAAATACCCAGGTACAGAAAATGAAAATAGAGACTGCAACTCTATCTCAGGGATATCTGCATAACTCTTTACCAAAGTAAACGGTATAAAATCATGAGTTCTCTCTGCCAGATTCTTTCTGAAACTACTCTTTGTGGCTTTTGAAGTTTTATAAAAACTTCAAGGCACATAAGGTCTTGCACTTATCTGAAGAACAACCTTTATGATCTCTACTATGTAGCTTTTTGAAGTAACTTCCTCATTACTTTTAGGATAAATTAATAGGCAATCTCTCAAAAAGAGTCTTCTGGTTTGGAAGACCATTATGCTATTATTAGAGGGGATCCCTCTTCCAGCTGTCAAAAAGAGTTTTCTTAGCTGTACTAAGTATTACCCTACTCAAACTACCAAGGCAAGAGGCAAATTTGAAGTAATGCCTAAGTCATTTCTCTGACACATTAAGCCTTTCCAACACTCCATTTAGCACAAGATTATCAGCCTTGGGTTTGATTCATTAATTTCATGCTTAAAACAAAAGTGTTACTAGGATAGGTATGTATGCAATTTATCTAATGTTAGCTCAAGACATTCTCCTGTCAACAGAAGTCTCTCTCAACTGATCACATGCCACCGTATTCCCCAATGTTTTTCATACAAAGGATTGAGAGACTGGAATAATTGGACAACATTTTCTTCTTGTCATTCACAATAATATCATTTAAAATGCCACTCATGAAGGTATTTTTTTACTTGAAATAAAATTTGAGGAAAGCCTGGACTACAAACAATTGCTTTACAAAGCTAGGGAGATGCATCGTATCTGTTCACCAAACAGGCACAGTCATTGTTACCTCTGAGCGGTTACTAGTCAGACAGGAATAGTCACCTTCAGTACTAGGGAGGGATATTTTGCTCACATCAACTATTGTTACTTGATTAAAGGCCAGTCCCCGCAAACAGAAAGCAGAAAATAATGTCAGGTGAAACAAACACAGCAATCTAATCCAGGCACACGGAACACCCTAACAGAGACCCAGTTCACAAGGACAGAGAGCCCATTAACCAGGCAGATGATTCACCAGACTAGGTAACAGGAGAGACTCTCCAGGCCAGTTTTCCGACTGCCTAATGGGGTTACTGCCTGCAAGGGTGTAGGACTCATTGTGGGATCAAGGTGGACTTGAGGGGAACGAGAATGCAAAAAACAGACTGAAGATAAGAGGGTCCAGTCACATGGGAAGATTCCTGTTTTCCTGGGTGACAGGAGTGGCTCCATTCCATGTGCACACGCAGAGGTCAAAGTGCCTGCAAACGAGAAGATGGTCACAGATCCTAGGGGCCCATGAGGCTGCAGTGCCAGGGACTGGAGAAACATGTGTCACACAGCGTGTAGGTGCGTGCATGTTGGTGCACGTAACCACCAGCAACTGGACTAGCCCACAAGTAGAGCAAGAGGCTTGGGAGCCAGGTGTCAGACAGGCCGTAAGACAGGGCCAGATATGCAGAGAACAGAGAGTCTGAGCTACTGAAAGAACCACTCTCTTACATAGCCACAAGACATTAGGGTCTGAGAGGTGGCAACTGGAAGCACCGGGAAGTCTGAGCTGGCCTCCTGGGGTTTGAGGAGTGGCTAACGTTTAAGGCTATATGTCAGAAACAGCTATCCAAAAGACTCCCTTTCATGAGGCAATCCTGTGGCCAGCTGCCACAAGGCTAAGGCCAGTAACTGGAAAGATCCAGCACATTCATCTGTACATGCATGTGCACCTCCAGGAGGGTGTGAGTACCAGAAACTGAACTAGGGCTGCAAGCCTCGAGGGTTCGCACACTCAGGTCAGCAACAGTGGAGACCAGAGGATCAGGAGCCCATTCCTGGATGAACCAAGTGTCTAAGGCCTGTTCCTGGAGGGGTCCACATTTTACACATTGATGTATTTTTCACTAAAACCTTTCACCCTGATCAGTCAGAGAAGGGAACAAGATCAGGACACTTGTTTGTGGTTGTGCAAGCGCTGCTTCCTGTGTGCTGATCTCTGTGGCCAGTCGTGTGTATGCACTAAGAGCCTATGTTCCCATTGGAATAAACGCTCAGCTTTGCTACTGGCTGGATCCAGGAACATTGAAATGCATGCAGCCTTGCCTCCATCACACTACTGGGTTGGACAACTCCTAACACCTACCACTGTCAAAAATATAAAAATTAAGAAACGTGAAGTTTCAAAAATCACTGGTGCCTTAGACAAACATTCTCAGTGATGTTTGCCAATTCAAAGCATCTCTCCTTTAAGCAACCAGCCACTTCTTAACTACATTTATCAAGTAATCTAGCTTTAATATCACTGGGGAGTAGAAATTTTAGTACTGCAGACATAGAAATGGTGTCTATATTGTGACCTGAAAAGAAAACTTTTCAGAATGAAAGGACAATTTCAAATTAGTGTGCTAAATACACAGCAGCGCATAAGTTGCAGCCATGAAGACTGCGGCTCTGAACTCAGGTAAGTCAAGTTTTAATCATAAGAAATCCCACAACAATCAGTGGTAACCTCCTTTAATGGAGATCAGAGTTTTCATGAACACTTTTCTATCCATGTGGCATCTTTTGTACTACTGTAACTTCACAGGAAACTTAGCAGGATGTCTAAATGGTGAGAGTTGCTGCCCTGATGACTATGTTCCTGTCATAATTCCTTCCATTAACAACCTAAATTTTATCAACTATTAATAGACAGACTCATGTCTCTTCTACAGCACAGCCCACAAGAGCAGCAAAACAGGCAGGATGAATTTCCTTCCTGCTCGGAATCACACAGGAGTAAAAAATTGGGATGATAAGATGCTCAGTTCAACTCCCAAATGCACTAAGAATTTCTAATTCTTCTCAATAGCTTTTTCTGAACATTTGCAGCAATACACAAATTTGTTATGACATATTTTGTCACAGAAGCAATGGCTTTATTAGATAGGATATAGTAGATGCAATGTTAGATGTCTGATACATAAACTTTTTAACTGGAAAAATCTTGATAATGTTTTATTGCTTCACAATATTTCTATGCAAAGTAACATTTGCTAGTCCGCTGCTTGTCCAATTCAGCAGCGTTTTTAAATGAAGTTTCAACTTCAAATCATTCAACATTCATCCTTTTAACTCATATTTTGAAATTCTTTGATAGGTTCTGGACCAATATCTTAAAATAAGAATAGCCGAGAAGCAAACTGGTGAAACTGCTGGTTAAGCTCTGACACCGATGAAAACAGCTGTGTACAGGCCAAGGAAAGAACCAGCTACCTGTCACAACCATCCTCGTTTGCTAAGCTGGCGGATATACTTTCTACCCTTTTCCATGCACTATAACCCGCTTAACTCTGCCTTTGCCAGAACAGCAAGAGAGCAAGAGACCGATACAATCAGATACCAGTGTCACACAGAGCAGAACGGTATGGCTGGCAGCATAAAAATGCTAAACTACAGTGCAAGGGAAAAATGTTCCATTTTAATAGGGTCAAATTCACTGACCTCACTAAATTCACAGAACTAACAACAGACTGATTCCTTCTGTTTATCTCAAAATTGCCATTAGAATAGCACTTTTTTGGACCTCAACAGAAAGATGAACAATTATCTGCCTAAATGAAGTGGCAATATTGACAAAATTAACTGAAGATTCACTTCTGAAACAGTCTGCTAATTAACTAATCTGAAAGCATGTGGAAAAAGACTGACTTGAAATGATACTCCACAGACAGCAGATTACAGTAGTATTTAATGACGTGTGGCAAATATACATTTATGCACTGGTTTGGGGTTTTTTTAATGTTTCATTTTTTTCTCAATTACCTTCTCCATCCATAAACAATCCTAGCAAAGAAAAATAGGCTGACTAGATATACTACCTTTTGATTTTGTATTTTCTGGAAGTAGAGATGCCAACATTTTCATTTCTTGAAGTTCAGATCCATTGTTCATTTAGCTATTATCTATGATAGTACCAACTACTCATTACTACTTTTCTCACTGGAATGATTAATCAGTAGGACAATTTACCATCAGTGTTAATCTTTCTTCACAGCTAAAACCCAACCTTCAGATTTACAGAATCACAGAATATGCTGAGCTGGAAGGAACTCACAAGGTTCATCAAGTCCAACTCTTAGCACTGCACAGGACCACCCCCATGAGTCACACCATGTGCCTTACGGTGTTGCCCAAACACATCTTGAACTCCTGGTGCTGTGACCACTTCCCTGGGGAGCCGGGAGCCTGTTCCAGTGCCCAACCACTCTTTGTGTGAAGAACATTTTTCTAACATCCAGCCTAAACCTCCCCTGACACAAGTTCAGGCCATTCCCTGGGGTTCTGGCACTGGGCACCAGAGAGATCAGTGCCTGCCCCTCTGCTTCGCTTCATAAGGAAACTGCAGACTGCAATGAGGCCTCCCCTCAGTATCCTCTTCTCCAGGCTGAACAGACCAAGTGCCCTCAGCTGCTCCTCATACGGCTTCCCCTCAAGGCCCTTCACCATCTTTGCTGCCCTCCTTTGAACACTCTCTAACAGTTTAGTATTTTTCCTATATTGTGGTGCCCAAACCCGCACACAGGACTTGAGGTGAGGCCGCCCCAGTGCAGAACAGAGCGGGACAATCCCCTCTCTTGCCCAGCTGGTGATGCTGTGCCTGATGCCCCCCAGGACATGGGTGGCCCTCCTGGCTGCCAGGGCACTGCTGACTCAAATTCAACTTGCCCAAGACCAGGACCCCCATGTCCCTTGGCGCTGTGACCACTTCCCTGGTGAGCCTATTCCAGTGCCCAACCACCCTTTCCAGCATCTCATCCCGTCTGTACCTACATCCACGGCTGCCATACCCCAGGTGCAGAATCCAGCACTTTCCCTTGCTGAACTTCATACGGTTGGTGACTGCCCACCCCTCGCATTTGTCAGGGTCACTGTGCAGGGCCTCCCTGCCTTCGAGGGAGTCAACAGCTCCTCCCCGTTTTTTATCATCTGCAAACTTGCTTAGAATCCCTTCCAGTCCTGCATCCAAGTCATTTATGAAGATATTTAGCTATTAAATTCTTAAAGGGTTCTTCAGCTGTTTATATCAGGTCTCAAGATACAAGCCTTTAGTCTCCAGTCCTCTTGTTCCTCAAGAGTAGCCTTTGAAACAAACAACTCCTTACCAAACTGATTATCCAGTAAGTTCCCCTGAATTATTATGTTTATCGGAGGCTCTTGCCTCAACCTGTAATTCTAGTTTCAATATGGTACTTCCTTTTAAATTATTTTCTTCTTAAACATGTCATCACCACTGCTAAATTCTTCCAGGTGTAGTATTCCAAAGCTTTATTCAAGGTTTGCAGTTTTCATGTTTGCATGTTTCCAAAAACTAACAGCAAATTCAACATCTCCTTCCCCTATCCCAGAGCATGATCAAGCTGTTTCTACCCTTGTGGCATATACCAAATTAGACTATTCAGGCAAAGAAAACTCTTCTTGGCTAAGGAAAAAAGAAAAATGAAAAATGCTGCTGAGTGCATGAATGCCTCCAGAGGATAGCTAGATTTGCTTTGCTGAAATGTATTTTAAAGCTATCAGTGAAAACAGCTGAAGCAACCCATTTATGAAAGTCACTATTAATGCATACAAAATGCTAAACTTCAAGGATTAGAAGATGATCTAAATGCAATTTACTCTGTAAGGTTATGAACCCTTCAGAATATTACATATCACAAGACAAGTGGGCATAAAACAGACATGTGGCCATTGTGCTCAGTCTCCACTGAAGAAGCAGCTGATGTATAAAAACTGAAAAACACCAATACATTCAGCAAGATGTGTGTATCACTTACAAAAGTGAATGTAATGCAGTTTAATATTCAAGAATAATTGAAAAATGAATCTAAAGGAATATTCAGTGGGACATTTCTTTACTGCCACAGGCCAGAGTTTTTCCTTAAACAAAAGCATTTTAGGGACTTTTCTAAGAGTCTGACTCACAAATAGGTTTTGCACACACTGTCTGCACAAACAGCATGTTTCAATATCTTACAACGGGGGATATTTATCCTGAGCCTTCAGTTTGACAGCAGTTTATAGCTAAAGAATTCCCACATAGGTGACAACAGACACTGGTTTTGCAAGGAGATATGCCCCCACAAAACTGTATACAGTGGAATTATTTGTGGCACTTGAGACCTTTAGAAAATAACTGTCTCAGTAAAACTTTTCTACTTCACAACACAGGGCAGATTTATATCCCATCTGATGTCACTGCAGCAAGAAGCTTCTTGCACCTTGCTGGTTCTTCTCCATTCATATATTTAATTTAAAAATTAAACTTTTAGTACAAATACTAAAACAGTATAGCTTTTAAAATAAACTTGGTTCTTCTTTTGCTTACCAGCAGTATGATACATCCTAAAGTCATTTTAGTGTTTAATAGCACAAATCATTTATTTAGATTATCATCTTCTACCCAACAAAAGTCTGCCGTATTTAAATTTCATGTTTTCTTTAATAAAGCAAATATCATACATGTGATTTTTTCATCGTATTTTTATTTAGAACTAGTAGATTTTAACCACTCACAAGCAGTTTTTAATCATGAACTAGAAGTGAGGAACAATGATCCTCACTTTTTTTCACATTATAACCTGTATTAACTTCAACTAAAGCAAAAGCATGGGGTAAAAAAAATTTTAAGTACTTACACCAGTCAAAAGCTGGGTTTCACATTTCAGCTGACCCCACCCCTAGTAACTCAGAATGCTGTTTCATGATATTTTAAGATTATTAAATCAGAGCTTGTCATCCTGCCGTCCTCCATAAGTACTTTGCACCAGCATCGACACTTTGATAATTACATGATGAGGCAATACAGAGGGCCGAGTTGGCCAAAAACTAGGTAGTTTTCAAGCAGGTCACCACACCAGATCACTCACTCAGAGGAGCACAAGCAGTGCAAGGACTGGGGGGCACGAGGGCTTGTACAGCACTGGGAAGCAGTGACCATCGCCAAAACAATAAACTCACTTTGCTTTAAACTCCTGTAGAATCTAAGCAGAGTTAGAGTTAGGCTGGCCCAAAAAGGTCTGGTCCTAATTTCTCCTTCATTTTCAGTAACAGATGTCTTGTCACTCCTCTTTTCCTTGCTTTAGGATTCTCGTAGCCACAGGTGAACAGGACTATGAAACTATAATCTAAAGGAAAACTAGTAATTTCCATTCCATAATCTCATTCACCACTAGACCACATTACCATTTCTGCTGACAGAAGGCAACAGAACTATGCAGCTTTGCAGAGTGTGAGATGCTCGGACATACACCCCTTTAATTATAGAACTGAACTCACTGGTTTCTGTGAGAAGACTAGCTGTATTAAGGTACTCCATAATAAACAGTTTTCCTTCAATGAAGTTATATTTGATAATCATAAAGTTACTAAGTTTCAGACCTGAAGGAGCACCCTGATATTTTCTGTTCGGAAGAAGAAAACGCACCCTCCTCGCTTCACCCGCCCTATCCCACCAAGCAGCAGCCAGGGATGGGCTTAAAGCCGCAGGGACGCGCACGGGGGCGCCTTTGGTCGCCGGCAACGCCACTCCCGAAAGTTTTCCTTGTTTAAGGTTTTCCCCCAACCGCGGGACGCCGGGAGGGAGCGCACAGACACCACCACCCGCTGCCCCCGAAAGCGCCTTCCAGGCCTCGGCGCCGCCGCCCGGCCGGCACCGCGCACCGGGGGCGCCCGCGGCCCCCGCGCCCCNGGCCGGGACCGGGCGGGCCGCAGGGCGGGGCCGTAGTGGCGCCCACTGTTTATTTGCCCCAAAAGTGAAAAAAGCCGCACGCCCCCTTTTCCAGCTGCATCCGTGCATCGCGGCTCTGTGCTCAGCCCCCTGGTCTCGTCCCCATTCAGGCCTCCCGAACATGGGTCCCTGAGAGAAGTCGAGAGGCGAAATGTCCGAAGTAGAGACAGTGGTAGTCCCGGTCTGCTCCGCACTGGTGCGGCCTCACCTTGAACCCTGTGTGCAGTTTTGGGAACCGCAACATAAGAAGAATATAAAGCTGTTACAGTGTGTGTCTTCATCAAGGGCAAAAGTGGGGCTAAAGCTCCCTCAAAATGACACTCTTTCCCCACTCTCAATGTTTCTGTTGCACTAACTTCGATTTTCCTGTGTAAAAGCTTCACAGCTGCCTCTGCACAAGGATATTCTATATGTATAAATATCTAAAAGGAGGGTGCCAAGAGGATGGTGCCAGGCATCGGTGGTGCCAAGCAATAGGACAAGAAGCAACAGGAGAAACTGAGGCACAGGAAGTTCCACTTGAATACACAGAAAATCTTTTTTTACTCTGCAGATGACTGAGCACTGGAACAGATTTCCTAGAGACGTTGTGAAGTCTCCCTCACTGGAGATATTCAAGAACCATCTGGACACAATCCTGTGCAATGTATTCTAGGACGACCCTGCTTGAACAGGGAGGTTGGACCAGATGACCCACTGTGATCCCTTCCAACATTTACCCATTTTGTGATACTCCTACTCATTCCCTAGGCAGCTGAAATTACGCAGGTGTTCTTTCTCCTTGTACAGACACAATCTGAGCATGCAAATCACTTTGGACTCCAGCTCCCTTCCCTCCTCTGGCCTTGGCACACAGGTGACTGTGTGGCACCCAGGCCTGAGGAGCACGTGGGTGCTGCTGGGCCATGGGGATGCTGGGCCAGAGAAGCTTGTAGAACTGAGCCTGAAGGATTTGTCTGCGGTCACTAGCAAAGATAGGGCTATTTTAGTTCACCAAGTCATGCTTCTGGACAACAAAATGTAGGTCTGGGAAGCAGCAGAGGAAATAATAGCTGTATATCTTTCTAGACAGAGGAAATATTGGTTGGGTTTCAGCTGAATCCAATGCAGTAGTGCATGCCCTCTCTCTAGCCCAGACTACTGAGTAAAGGCCTAACAGCTTAACTATTGCCAAGGTAAGTATTTTAAAGTCATCATTCTGTGCTGCTCCCTCAGCTTCTGATGCTGGTTTTAAAAAAAATACACGTTTGGAATAATTCTTCTTACTTCTTTGTCCTTCCCGTGCATTCGGCTCACATTTTCTCTATGGACTGGAAACATCCTTTTTCAAAATAAGCGATAATAACCCCATTCAGGACTCTGCATTTTAAAAAAATGCCAACATGATCTACAATAAAGCATAAAAAAATAGTTCTGTTGTAACTTTTGCAGCCTAAGGATGTATGTTATACATGAATGCCCATAAAACCTGAGCCATAGGTCTCTGTTGTTCTTGGCTGTGCTCAAAAGAAGGGGGAAAGCAGGATGCCAGCTGGCACCTCTGGTAGTTGGAAGAGAAGTAATGCCAAAATTGTTCATCACCTCTTTCTCAAAATAAAAGAAGAAATGAGGAGAAAAGGTGGCCCTCAGAAAATATGGGATACTCAACTCTGTTTGCAGTGGAGATATTGGGATGATTACTAAGAGGTACAAGCAGGGAAATTGGGGCTGAGAAAATAAAATGTAGAATCCAAGAAGGAACGAGGGAGGATGATGAGAAATCAGGGCCAGAGATGGCAGGGTGATTCTGGAAGAGTCACAGATGAAATGGTAGAGGTTTTGTAAAAAGAACTTGGAAAGAGATAAGTGGCTTGCATTGCAGAAAGAACTAGCTCTGAAAGCACCACTCAAAGTCTTAGCTGGGCTTTCTGCCACTCTGTTCTGTGTTCCTCAGTGCTTTCTGCCACAGCCTGCCATTCAGCTTCCCTGATTTTGTGTTTGTGCTCAAAATCGGGTTCATTGCTCTCATTGCATACCTACCTGCTGACCTGTGTCATGAATTCCTGCACTCTCCCACTTGACAGCCCTTTACATACACTGTCAAGTCCATATGGCAGGGAATGAGTAACACAGCAATATGAGAGTCAGAGTAGAGAGATACAATGGAGTATTTACTGACAGCAAGCTTAAAAGCAGAAACCACTCAGTCCCTGCTGAGGTGTGGCACTTTTATTTGGAAGTGTGTTCCAGCCAGGGAAAATGAGGTCTGAAGTGTGTTATAGTGGCACCAAGAATGAATGTGGCAGATGGGCAGTAATAACAGTCTCATCCTTCAGAAGAAGAAACTATATTCTTAGAGGAGAAAAGAACAAATAAGGAGGGCTAAAGAGAGGTGACATAGGGAGAAGGTTTTTTTATTATTATCAGTCATGTCATTACCCAAATATGAATTTAAAGAATTCTCTTCAGTCAGTGCTGTTCAATAATATGTGAATAATTAATGAATGAGAATGTATCTGCAGTCCTCTAAGAATATAACTAAGGCGAGGTCAGAGAGAAAGCATCTTTGTGAAGCTCTCTGATGCTATTGGGGAGCAAAAAACAGCTAAACTTAAACACACAAGGCTTTTCTTCACATTGCAAAATCTGTCCATTTAATCCAACTATCAGTTTTTCTGATAAAAGATAAAATGCTTCTTACTACAAACTTGGCCTTGTAAGTAAGGAAGATAAGCAAAAATTACTGAAATGCCACACCTAAATTGTATCACTGAGAAAAAAAAACATTATCAGACGGTATCTAATTACCCAATTCAGTTTATAAATTCTTTAATAGTTACATATCTTTATTACTCACTATGAATAGTTAATGAACAATATGTAAAATTTTATGCTACAAGGTCTGCTAGTCTTTAATTAACTTAAAACATGAAGAGTTACAATCAGATTCTCTCCTTTTATTAATGAGTCTAAATCTTTAAATCCTTTTCTTGACTAGAATTTAGTTATTTAGCCATGGTAACTTTTGTATCTTTAGGATTCAATTCTATTTACTATGTCCAGAAAATAGCTCAAATCCACAAGAAAGCCATCTTTATAAACTACGGGTGTTAAATAAGTAGTTAGGACAATCAATTTTTTTTTGAAAGAATCAGCATCTGATACTTCTGCAAGTGTGTTCAAGGGTCATAAGAGCAGTTACAGTGAGCCAGAAAAGGAAACCAACATTCTAACAACTCATTAGATCAAGAGATAAATCAGATCAACTTAAATTAAAACCAGTCCTAATCAGATGCATTTGTATCATTCTCTGTGGTTTTGTTCTTTCACAAAATTAAACCATTAATTAAGTTGGTAAAGCAATAAGATTTTGTGCTGATAGATTTGTGTCAATGCTGCCCTGTATGTAGACCAGTTAGGGGTTTTTCAAAGGAAAAGACACTTTCTTTGATGTTCATCTGCCCTTTCATACAAGCTGCAGTGTCAGCACTCGGCTATGATAGATTGCAAGGTTGGGTAAGCAGGAAGAAACTGCTTTGCTGCCATGTGTTGTACATATGGTTTCGTCAGACTTCTTGGGACAATGACCCTTTCCTCTTGCTGCCAGATATCATTTTTTTCCCTTCCTGTTATCTTTTAAGAAAAAGACTGAGTTCGGTACAACTGCTCTCCACTCTTATTGCACCTATCCCTTCAAATTTCCTAATGTATAAAAATATTAACAAAAATTCTTAAAATCAACTGTTATTGATGACCACAATATTATTACCTTCCCCCATTCCTTTCCTATTTAGCTCTCATTGTTTAGCATTGTAGTGTGTTCAACATACTTCAAGCAGGACCTTAAAATATTTTACAATTATTGCTGATAACCATGATAACACCCAAGGGCAATAGAAATAGGAAAAACATCCAGGACAATAATGCACAATATTAAGTAAGCAACATTGTAAGCAGTTTAGGAAGTAGTGGGATACTTTGCAAATTTCCTAGTTTCTTCTAATTTGTATCAATAATTTCTTCATCAATAGTACATTTCAAAATTTATTTATTAGATGCTTTGTGAACAATTGGAAGTTAATAAACATTAGTCAAAATATTTTTATCATTCCTCTTAAGAAAGTTCAACTTTCATGCCCTAAATAAATAAATAAGCATCTATATATGTAGACTTGCACAGTATTTAGTTTACTACATTAAAAAAGCAGAATGAATACTTTCTAGGAGCACAAAGAGAATTTTCTTTTTATAATTTTTTTCAATATTTTTATGTCAAGTCCTTTCTTTTCTCTAGAGATTTCTACATATAGAGCTCCAGAACATTAGTCCAGAAGGGATTTTCAGTGTTGGGCTTTTGTTTCTTTGCATAATCTAAAATTTTCCAAAGACCATACATGGCATGAGTATAATAAAGAGGTGACAGGTGACAGCCAACATGGCTTTACTAAGGGCAAATCATGCCTGACAAATTTGGTGACCTTCTGCAGTGGGCTCAGAGTATTGGTGGATGAGGGAAGTGCACTGATGTCATATACCTGTACTTCTGCAAGACATTTAAAACTGTCCCACGTGACATCCTTGTCTCTAAATCAGTGGCTGATGAGAAGCTCAACATAACCTGGCAATGAGCAATCTAGCCCAGAAAGCCAAATGTGCCCTGGCCTGCATGAAGGCAATGTGGGCAGCAGGGCGAGGGAGGGGGTTCTGCCCCTCTACTCCACTCTGGTGAGACCCACCTGGAGTACTGCATCCACCTCTGGGGTCTGCAACATAAGAAGGACATGGACCTGCTGAGAGACTCCAGAGGAGGGCCATGAAGATGACCAGAGGGCTGGAGGACCTCTCCTGTGAAGATAGGCTGAGAGAGCTGGGGTTGTTCAACCTGGAGAAGAGAAGGCTCTGGGGAGACCTAACTGCAGCCTCCCAGTACCTAAAGGGGCCAACAAGAGAGCTGGAGAGGGACTTCTTACAAGGGCATGTAATTGGTAAAACAAAAAGGAGTGGCCTTAATCTGAAAGAAGGTAGGTTTAGGTTAGAGATAAGAAAGAAAAAAACTCACTATGAAGATGGAGAACACCAGAACAAGCTGCCCAGAGAACCTGTGGATGCCCTATCCCTAGAAGTGTTCAAAGTCAGGTTGGATGGGGCTTTGAGCAACCTGATCTAGTGGAAGGTGTCCCTGCCCATGGCAGGGGGTTGGAATTAGATGACCTTTAAGGTCCCTTCCAACACAAACCATTCTGTGATTCTATGATTTCTGTTTAAAGTACTTTTGCAAAGAGTCAAAGCAAACTTACTTACACAAATATATACCATATACGAAAAATATAGAAATAAGGCAAGCAGGGCTGGTTTTTGCTTGTTTGTTTGTTTATATGTAACTATACTTAAGGTTAAAAGTCCTTATTGTGTCCTGCTGTTGTTTGCTATAGCATCAAGTGTTTTGGGTCCTGACACCCAGATAAGGGTTTTTTAATTTCTACAATATATTTTTCCCTCTAATAGAAAAAATATTTACTAGCAGTAACCATATGCAATAGTAACTTTACATTATGCCTTGAAAGTTCAATTTTTAAGATGAAACATATCAAATAATCTGAAAGTAGCTACCTAAGGGTTTTTTTTTACCTTTTCCATTTCACAGTAACAGTGCAGATTCCACACAGTGAATTTATACTACTTGTACTAAGTATGTTATCCTTTTCACTTTTTTGAAGATCCTTAAAAGGAATGCATTAGCTGAGGAAATTTTCAGACCATAAACATAAAACCACTTCTTTTATTTTAGGGGGGTTTTTTTCATATTTGATGTAAAAATTTTATGCATTTTATGTATTTATTATTTCCAAACAAAAAAAGGCTGCAGGTCTTGGAAAGCAAAACTGCATCTAGAAAACAGCTAAAATGAAAAAAAAATTAAATGAAAACTGCCAGCTGGAAACAGTGGAGACAGGTACAGGAGAGTTGTCAGGTCCTTAAGAGCCATTCAGCAATGCAAGCCAGATAATACACTGGAGCCAGTAGCTCCTGTTTCGAATAGAAGAGACAACAGATGGTCATTCCGTAAGGAGGTGTTTTGGAAAGTGTTCTGTCAGTCAAACCAGATGAAGTGTTGACTGACTTTGACAATTTATTTACCTTTTAATTTTGTTCATCTGTACTCTGGTTTTATTCCCCCTTCAAGTAATATTTAACATGTAAACCAATGTAGAGACAATGTCAGAGATAGAGAAATAAAATCCTACTGTTTATGTCTCCACATCTTTTTCTCTAAGGGTTGCTTAATTTTCATAAATACAAATTCAAAACCATGACTGCTTCAAAAGCAGTCAAATGTGGTAGTTGTTTAAAGCATTTAGTACTTGAATAATCAGGAAGAGATAAGACACTAATATTGCCCTTTTTTAGTGACTGCTTCTTTTCCCACTGAATAGAACAGCCACATCACAGACAAGTGCCTAAGGTACCCAGCATCTTCACACTTGGTGACAGCCTTGGTCATGCCTGAAGCTCACAGAAGTGACTCCTGTGAGCAGCCAGCCTGCCCTGTGCTGCCCGGTGCATGCCCTGCAGACATTACAGTGCCTTATCTGTGGTGTCAGTTGGATTGTTCTCAGGCGATCCCGCTGCACGAGGGGCAGCAGAGCCAGCGAGCACGAGTGTTGGGATTTTGCGTGGCGCTGAACTTTGAGCCTGAAACACTCAAAATAATTTGAAGTTCTGCTAGCTCAGGATTGTACTTACACATAACTCAGCCTTCCCTTGCCCAACTTTAATCTGTAACTTTACAAATTTAGTTTTTACTCTTTTTTTTTTTCAGGACAAGAAAGGGTAAACTAAAATCGGACACTGTCCTAAACTATCTCCAG
This sequence comes from Platysteira castanea, assembly GCA_013397175.1. Classification (NCBI taxonomy): domain Eukaryota; kingdom Metazoa; phylum Chordata; class Aves; order Passeriformes; genus Platysteira; species Platysteira castanea. Next base: position 1,082,394 of record VYXC01004225.1, on the reverse strand, counting down.
GCACCAGGCCCATATCTGCGGGGGAATGCTGTGATCTCCCATGGCTGCCAAAACATTTGTGTGGAATTTAAGAAATTTGTTTTGATCTTCAGACCCATAATTGTGTAGCAGTCTTGCCGAACAGTCAATAGCAAAAAGAAATGAATAAAAGGGTGATAGAAGGGCTTTCCAACTTACTCTCCTCTTTTGAATCCCTTCTATTCTTGCAAAATAGATGAGTAAGTAAGACTAAGTTAGACCCCTTTAATTAGTGACAATAGCCCTGTTCTGGTATCTGATGCCAATTTATTTCTGCCAGTATTTCTGCCAGTACCCAATTTGGTAGTTACATCAACAGTTTCCCAACACTTGCTGCCTGAACTTGGGGATCAACAACAACGACAGGGTGGCATTTAAAGCATTCTGCACCCAGGGAGGTATCAGCCTTACACACTGCCTCCTTGGAGTGGGGATGAGGTCCCATACTCATGGCCGACACTTCAGTTACCTGCTACACAAATGGGAAACTCCGACGGCCTTTACAAGAGAATCAGCTTCTTTCAAGAATGCCTTGCAGGACCCTTGCCTCAGGCTGCAAAGCAACACAAACGACAAACAATTCAGACAACTGAACATGGGAACTGTAGAACTGAAGACACATTGAGACAACCCACACAGACCACTGTTATATAACCTGCTTCAGCAGCAAAGAACAGTTTTTATATAAAATGACATGAAGCCTTAGACAAAGCCCCCTTCTCAACTTTCTTACCTCCTTTGTTACTTTAATTTGCAAGCATGGATGCTTTCATAGTTTCTTGCTTCAGAAGCAGTACTCCCAGGAATATTTCAACTTCCATCATAACCAAAAGCAGTAATGAATCATCTCTGCCAGTAAATTAGCAGAGGCCTCTTGGCATTTTGAGATCAAATTCCCACTGTCTGCTGTTTATCCCCAAATTACCTACTTGTATTTCTTGCACTTTCTCCTTGACAGTACAAATAATACATTCAGAGAGGGGTTCTGAACAATTTAATAATTTTATTTATCATTTTATCATAGCACACCCTAAGCATCACCACTGCCAGTCGAGATTGTCGTGCACTTACATTAGTTTTCACCAAAAATACTTTCTTGTCAGATTGTTCACAGACAAGAAGTATTAATTTATTCCTGGGAGAGGGATTTCAATGTGTGTCACTAATCTAGGCATCAAAAATATCTATTTATGTTCCTCTGAAACCAACAGTATGTCACCAATGTGAAATAACTATAGGGGTGTAAATTTTAAACAATTTCATTATCATTAACTGTGTAACATTTATCATAGAAAAAAAATTGTCTTTGCACTGTGACTCCTACTGTTTCTTTCTTTCCAGACACTTCCCCTCAGCTTTCCTGCCAAGCTTTCAGAATTTTAAATTGTTTAATATAGTCTTTGAACTGAGGTCAGGAAGAGGTCAGTTGGAGGCAGTATCCCAATGGGTTACTATACACTTGGCTAAGTGCTTGTCATCTTTAATATTTAAAGGAGTGCTTAACTGGAATTGAACATAGTTTATCAGACAGAAAATTTGTAGCATCTCACAATGCAAATTGCACTTTCTGACTGCTACACAGAGACCTTTTACCTAGATCAATATACTGTTTTTCTTAGAGTACTTTTAGATTTTTTTAAATTAAATTTGCATATATTAAAAAATTACAACCACACAAAATCTTTCATTCACAGAGATGTTTATTTTTGTCTTCAATGTTTGTAGGGAATACAATTTCACTACAAAAGTGTCTCAGAGAAACTCCATTCAAAGTCTAGGCTTAAGAATGAAGGGAAAATATACTTTCAGCTGTACCAGTCCTGAGCAAAGTTTAAAAAAAACTTAAAAAAAAATCCTCTAGAGATAGGAAGCAGCACCAATTAAACCAGAGGGCCTCTTACTGATATCTGCTCATGCTTTCTTTTCTGCTTTGAGAATTGGTAAAAACTTAGGTAGGAAAGATTACTTTATTAGAATGTGGACATAAGATTTACAATCCCAATCTCTCACCAATACCACCCTTTTTTTCAATACTTAGAGTCCAGGGCCTCAGTTTTACTTTCCATTAAGTAGTCAGGACTGCTAACAGCAAGACTGTTGCCCCCATGGTGTAACATTTTCTCTTACTCAAATTGGTAAATAAATATTTATTTAATATACGTCTTTTAATAAATATTTATTTCCTATCAATATCAAGTTCCTGAAAAGTTACATTGTTCTTAGAAGTATACTCTCATAGCAGTTACAAAACTTCTGATAACATCAGGTCTCAAAATAATTCAAGTGGCTTACAATCTGTCTCTTGGTTCAGTGAAAGGATTTCAAGCCATTGGTAACACTCGGTACTTAATAGGTGGTTTATCCAGGACATTCAGATTCAATCTGACAAAGTAAATACTTCTAAGAGTCAGAACAGAAAAGGCACTTACTCATTTTGGGGAAGACACCTGGCAGGTAAGATTTTTATTTTCAAAATAACAAGCCCTTTTTCTAATAATAAAACCCTTAATAAACTAGTTGGATAAACATAAACCCTATGAACAAAACCAACTTGGGTACCCCTTCCCAAGAAAGATAATACTGTACTTGATTGAGAAACTGAGAAATGTGAAAGCATCCAGGAATACTCACAAGTTTTATTCCCTTCTGTGATATTCCAGTAGACCATCACAGCTGACTAGAAGAAAAAATCTCCTTGAAAGAATGGATGTTTTACAAATTGAAAGCCTCAAAAATTTTGGACTCTTTCTTATTAGGTACCTGTATCAGCAATAAAATGTAAGATTCTAATGTGTATAATCAGGAACATCACCTTGGTTACAACTGATAACCTGTGACTTCATCTGGAGGAGTAAATCTTTTATCAAAATTCCTTGCAATTGAATCATTGCCTCAGTGATGCTCTGTGTAAGGCACTTAGTAAATTTTAAGAGCATCTGACAGGACTGTTGGTAGTTTTGATTTGTTTGTGAGGATGCTCTAACAACACTTCAAGATTAACAGGTTAAGGTGTGGAATAATCACTGAAAACAGCCATATGAATTACTGGCCACAAAACTCTTCAGAAGCCACATCCATTCTAGTTGGGGTTCTAACTATCCTTGCAGCAAAAAGATATCCTTTTCTTAGCAGTCCAAGAATTAGACCCTTTAAAATTGTGCAGTGGCTAATTGTATGAGAGGAATTAATTTTGTTCCTAACTCTTTCATCAAACTTCTGCCTTTTCAATAAATAACCTGTATCCAAGAGTGAAATGTTCATGGTATTTACTGTTCAATTCACAATTAGGCCAAAAGTCACTGAACCAACAGGTATTAAGAATTATAAAACAAGACACACCTCTAAGAAGTGTTATGTTGCCTACTTCTAATACAGTACACAGAGAAAGGAACACTAAACAGACAAAAAAGACAAAGAAGCCATTATATGGCTCTTCTAAGGATTATTCCGAAAATACATTTTCTTTGTTCTTCCTACTCCCCTCCTTATCCTCTTTTTGTTGGACTGAGGGTTTTTGAAGGTGTTTGACGTTTTAGAAACAGAAGCTGCCTATTCAGAATTTCTGCAGGAAAGCTGAGAAAGCACTCAGTATCTGTGCATGCTCCTCAGATCTCCTTCTCCAGCAGGGACTAAAGAGCATTTTATTTGGCAACATTCTGCCTCCATCAATTGGAAAGAATTTTGCTTATTTTGCCACATTTGGAAGCCTCCCAGCATAAAATAAGATCATTTTCTGAAACGCAGATAATTGGCATCCCAGAATGCTAGGTACCTCAGACAGAGTGCTTGAATGGTACAGGATCAGTGTAACTAAGTTCGCTTAGCAAGAATCTGTTCAGGTAGCCAATTATATAGAAACAAAGATGCCAGTGACAAAATTGGTATTGACCTCTAAGCTCCACATACCATTATTCCATAAGACCATGTTGATCTTACCGAAATATAGGTGAAGAACTGGGAACAGCAGTCAAATTCCCCACTTACAAAAGCAGGCATAATAAACTACTTCAAACTCATTGCATCCACTTATACTATAGAAATACTTAAACAAAAAAAAAAGGGAGAAGGAATCAGGAATCAGAATGTGTTTCCTTCAGAGGTGGGAGTAATGATAATACATGTAACCTGAAGAGATTTCCCTTGCCTAGATTAATTCATAGCTGAAGGCTGTTACAGTAAAAGATTATCTGTCAGAGGCCAGATTTTCCTGCTCAGAGATCTGTGCCATCAGGAACTGGGCTTGACACTGAAGCATTTGTATTTATTCTATGAAAGAAGGATCAGATTGAAATAGATTATTCATGGATGGCAGTTATATATTAGATGCATATAAACAGCAAATTAGATCCCTATGTTCCCAAAGTGGGTATTCAGAAAGTAAAATTGGCCTGACCCCTCAATTGTCTTAACAGATGCAAAGTGATTGAACAACTCCATCCTTCTTTAGTGACAAATACCTGGGACTATCTTTAAACCAAACAGAATTTGAAGTTTGCAGAATCTAGGGACCTTGGGAAGAGGGTAAAGAGCCACATTTCATTAGCCTGGGTTACATTATTTCCTTTTTCTGCATCCTTTTGCTTCTTCATACAGAAGAGGAAAATTACATGCACGTGGTTAGCAGGGTATCAAAAAATACACTAATAGTCTCTTTTTCTCAGCTGTCTTCTCAGTTACTGTGTTATAAATTAGAGCTCCATTGGTCTACGGCTACATGTCTTAAAAGCTTAAGGAAGCACGTTCACTTTGCTTTGACCAAGATCAGTATTTATACACAGATGTGCTGGTTTTGGCTGGGATAGTTAATTTTCTTCACAGTAGCTGGCATGGGCCTGTGTTTTGGATTTGTGCTGGAAACAGTGCTGATAACACAGCGATATTTCAGCTGTTGCTGAGCAGAGGTTACACAGAGTCGAGGCCTCTTCTGCTTCTCATCCCACGCCAGCAGTGAGGAGGCTGGGGGTGCACAAGGAATTGTGAGGGGACACAGCCAGGACAGCTGACCCCAACTGACCACAGGGACATCCCAGACCATGTGGTGTCATGCTTAGCATATAGAGCTAAGGAAAGAAGAAGGAAGAGGGGGATGTTTGAAGTGCTGCTGTTTGTCTGCCCCAGTCACCACTACCTGTGATGAAGCTCTGTTTTCCTGGGGATGGCTGAACACCTGCCTGCCCATGGGAGGTGGTGAATTTTTTGCTTTGCTTGCATGTGCAACTTTTGCTTTACCTGTTAAACTGTCTATATCCCAACCCCTGACTCTTACTCTTCGAATTCTCTCCCCCACTATGCAGAGAGGGAATGCACAAAAGGCCGTGTGGTACTTACTTGCCAGCTGGGGTTAAACCATGAAAAAAACCAGTGTAATTAAAGACTACAGTTTTCCAGGTGGCCTAGATCCTGAAAACATAGTCCTGCTCAAATATTCCTCCCTCTGCCAAGGTATGTCATACTTTCTACAAAATAATTATTATTTTGGAACTACTTTTTAAAATATTGTTACTGAACAATATTTTTTCTGGTGGTAATTTTCTTTTTAAACATATGGGACAAGGAGCACTTAGGTAAGTTTAGAAGTTTGTCTTTTACAAAACCCCAAATGGGACAGCAGTCTCTTGTGATCATTCTTAATAATAATCATTAGAAGCTATGGAATATGCTTTTGCCCTTCATCTTCCATGTTTAACTTCTTAAAAGTACACCTAAAACTACCTGTGCCCATTAAACTTTCTGCTTCTAAAATCTATTATCAGCAGACAGAGCAAGTTCATTCTGATGACTTTTATCTGTCTCCCATAGTAAAAGGGGCAAGATTAGGATTGAATACATCACAGTGATTCAGTGGCGGTTTGTTTTCATTAATTTTCATCAACACAGTTAAAGACATGCTGTAATCAGCTCCTGCATTACTATGACTCTATGATCTGAAACTAATTTTTTTCCCTACTGCATTTTCTTTCACTGTTTGAATCCAGTGGTACAGTTTAGGTGGGGGGACACACCTGGACTGCTGGGCCTCATTCACACACATATCACAATTTTTTGGGATAATGTCTTAGGAAAGTCATGTAAACATCACTTGCTGTTGGATAATAGCATTTTCCAGCAAGCATGCACTTTTCCATTGCTGTTGTACCATTTACTCCATTCTAGACAGGAAGTTGCAATAATTTCTATAGAGCACTAATTTGTAATTAACTTGTGAAGTACTTTTCCAAGTTTAATACAGTGGTTAAATCCCATTAATTCTTGTTAAAATATGGGTTCTTTAGATGTCAAACTAAGCTAAATCTATGATTGTTGTCTTAGACAAGTCTTCTAAGTCTCTTTTAACAGTTTCTCCTCTTTTTAAAACCTTGACAGCACAAAAGAAAACCATCTGAGCTTCTACAGTTTGAGTGATTTTACTGTACAGTTTTTGCTAGTTTGAAGTTACAACCTTCCAAACTGAGACTGCTCTGACATAAATTGGGGCATAATTTCAGGTTAGGAAAACCTCTGAAAGCTCAAACTGTATTTCCAGCACACCCAAATCTTAACATTAAGATAGAAGTATGCATTTGCAAAATGCTGTATTAGACTGACTGCTCCACTAGCCAAAACCAGCACTAACTTATCTTACCTATCTTATTCCTGAGTAAGCACAGGCTAAATTTACTACAAGTATAGCACTTGCTGTTGCCTTTGGAGAAATTAAATGTAAATGCCTTTTTATTTCCCTACACTTTCTGATTTTGAATGAAGTATACCCAGACTCCCCAGTATGGAGAAGAGCCAAATAAAGGCATGTCACAGAAAGAAAACTCCAAACAGATACAGTTAAAGAACCCCGGATAAAAAGTACACAATAGACAGTTCCATGCCAAATCAATCCTATAACAAAATATAACAAAGTAAAATCAATCAGCAAAATGTAGGAAACTGTCAGGCTTTTGAGACAGGAGAGAAAAAAAGTAAAGAATCTAAGTTGCAAGATGTGAAAAATGTAGAAGACCTGCCTAAACACTACAGTCAACCAATAGAAACAAATTCTAGAAAGTACTCTGTCTTGCATGGCTACTCGAAAATGTGCTATTCATAATATTAAAAAAGTAAAGTGCACAAATTATAAAATCAAATCATTTTTGAGATTTTACAATCTATGCCCCAAAACATCAAATATCTAGATAAACACATGATAGGTTAAAACTTCAGTCATATTCTTAATATCAAGAATTTTAAATTTTTAACTGTAACTTATTACTACCTCCTCTGTTGGAAGCAAGATTTTATATGGCATAATTTAACCTGCTACTGAGAAGAATTTCTGTTTATCTCCAATATGTAGATTTAAATTATTGAAAAAAAGAAATCAGTCTCAATTTGGTCTTTTTCTTATACCACCTATAATTAATGGCAAAGTTAGGAAAATAAGAGACTGAATTACTGTACCCTTTATCAATGAACTATTTGTATCTAATTTTCCCCCATTTCTCCCCCCTTTTCTTTTCTGAAACCACGCAATCAGTCAGTACATAAAGGAAATCATTTACATGGAACACTATCACACTTGTCTTTGTTGGGCCACCATTTCATGAACATCCCAGGAAGTATGGCTGTTGAAGACTGGTGCATATATAGATTTAACAAATAACAGTTCTTATGCAGAGAGCAATCACAGAGAAAATTAGCTAATCAGAACACATTACAACATTAAATTTTCACTTTTTATAAATGGAGCAAAGATGCTTTTAAATATATTTACAGTTAGAAAAAAGGATTTAGGATTACTACAAGTCAAAATTATTTTGAAATAATGAAAGTGAAGTTCATTTAAATTATATTATGAACAGAGTCAAATGGAGTATTTTGCTTAGAATTTGTCTACTCTGCTGTCAGTATTGTCATATCCCTTTAATCACCAACAGGCAAAAACTTAACTCTGCTTAATGCTAAAACAAGCATCATTGCAATGAAACTCTGGAAACTTAAGAGTTCAGTTAAAACCACCACAGCCTTTTAGATCCTAGCTGACTTCTGTTGCTGACTTCTTCTTCTGCAGTAGAAATTGTTCTTCAATGACTTGTTCCATAAAGAACAGCGAGACTTTCTGCATTCTTTTCAATAACCATACTTGTACCACATTTTTGAGATTATTCTCTAGAGACAGTTGAATCATAGTAAAATCCACTCCGTCCTTCCTTTCAAACCAAATGGCTACTTAATTCTGAAGATAGAGTCCTCTTGTTGGCAGTGCTGGGTGGTTTATTCACATAAACTTAAATAAAAATACATTTCCCATTCAGTGAATGACTGCTAATAGATTATTATTTCTTTGCAAGGAATTCTGAAATGTATTAACATTCATTATATTTTGAATTAAAAACACATTTCATAAAACTTCTTGCAATGAGATTTACTATCCTTAAATTCCTTAGTTTAAACAGTTTCAGTTCTTTTGTAATCCATTACATCAGTATACTCTGCAAATAGTCCCACCTAAAAATAAAATATAAAAAAATAAAGTTGAGAAGCATGTATTTTTCTTTTAAAAACTAGTGTACGTTATTCTGAACACTAGCCCGGCCCCAAAAACATTTAAGAACCTTAAAAAGCATTGCTTTACAGATACTAAATTTGGCCAGGTAACAGCAATGAACAGACATCCTATTTAGTAAGATAAAGCAGAATACATAATAAACAGGTCAGTAGTTATCCATCTGAAATAGCCTATAATTAACATTTGATGTCTAAAAAGTTTAAACAGCAACACCAAGGAATGAGGTATGTATGTTCTCAGATATCACATCAGACTCTCATTTTATGCAACTAACTGTATTTCACAACTAGCATCTTACAAAATAGAACAGTACCATTGTGCCTGTAAGTACTGCATTAAAAACAGAAAAATACATTACTACAAGAAACCACCAAACATCACAATTGTCAGGGGCTACAAAAATCCATTGTTTTAAGCTGTTTAGAAGACATATCATATGTTGGTAATAATTTGGGGCTGGATTCACTACCAAGAAGGTCCATCCAACTTTCACATGGACTTAAAAATGTATTTACCTTGAATGAAAAAGAAAAGGCTCACGGGAGTGTAAGTGCACTACCTCACTAAAAGGAGCTAAATGGACTTTTGTACTGAACCAGAATATATAATTTAAAATCTATACATGAATTGTATGTATGTATCAAAACACTTATTGGTTGTAAACAGAAATGCAAATCTGTATTCACAAAAATATTTTATTGGTAATTTTACATAATACCAGATGGTATTGTAAATAGTTCTGCTCTGTATCAGTATATTGCTAAGTGCGTAGATGTTGACAGTTTATCCCATAAAGTAGGATATTGGATCTTTTTCAAATTATTTATGACATAATATATTCTAATAGGCCAATTTAATAGTAAAGAAATTGATTCAGGAACAAAAAAATAATAGAATTGTTATTTCCTTATTCTTGTGCAACATCTGATATTCCTGTACTGAAATGATAAGTGACTATGTGACACTAGAAAAATCTGGGGCAAGGAAACAGCACTAAGCAGAAATGAGAACTGCAGTTCTGTTCTTTTTAGAGCTTTTCCAGACTTCCATATTTCCAAACAGTTTTTGCCAAATGCATCACCATCTGAGGTTCAGTATTTGTTACACAACACAGAATACCAGTGTACAGCGACAATGTAGTATTTTACCTGAATTGCAAGGTTAACTAATCAATCCTTAGAATGTGTTTTCTATTTTGCTTGTAAACATTACAATAAGTGTTTTAAGTGTCAAAAAATATTGGTAAAACCATCAACATAATTCAGTAACAGTAATCTAGTAAAATGTGTCAAACATTGGCAAAAATCCATACAAATGTTTTCTCTAATAACATTTTTCCTATTTAACCACACCAAGTACCAGCAGGTGTTTTTAAGAAGATAATTATTATGAAAATTCTGTTGCAGCAATAATTGATTAAGTTGATCTTTGACTTGCATACATATAACTATGTTTCACAATTCTCAAATAATACATATTTAGGCAGCTTGAACTATGTTATAAAAATTTAAATTCAGTACATGCCAATAGTAGAGACTCCAAGAGTTGTGTTAGAATTCACTAAACTAAAAGTGAAAATGGACATACCAATAACACTGCATAATGAACAATCAAACCACATTTTCATGGCACCCTTATACATGAAGATTAAAAAGCTGGTCTGAAGATGCTTCATAGCCATTTGTAGATTGCATTTAAATTACTACAGAATTACAGAATAAGCTGAGTTGGAAGGGACCCACAAGGATCGTCGAGTCAAAATTCTGGCCCTGCACAGGACAGCCCCAGAGTCACGTCATGCACCTGAGAGCACTGTCCAAACACTTCTTGAATTCTGTCAGGCTTGGTGCTGTGACCACTTCCCTGGAGAGCCTGTCCCAGTGCCCAACCACCCTCTGGGTGAGAAACCTTTTGTGGTATCTAAAACTAAACCTCCCTTGACTCAGCTTCATGCTGTTATTGTTTCTACCACTGCACTTTTTTTTTTTTTAACTGCAGTATGTTCCAGTCAACATATCAATTATGCATGACTAATCTGTCATGAAAATGTGGTAACAGGTGACAGAAGTTATGTATTTGCATGTTTTGAAGAGACTAAAGAAACTGGAGGAAATAAACTTTAATGAGATTCCCCATTCAGTGATGACGCTTCTCCTCTGGGTGAAGATGACCTGGACATTCCCCTCTCTGTGTTGTCAGAGCTAGAACCACTCTGACTGTGTTGATCTGCAGAAGCAGCACTGGAAGCAGGTGGCGACTTAGTTTTCTCCTTAAAGTCTGTAATAATGACTGTCAGATCTCCAACGGTAACTTCCAAATGCTGAGCGCTACTTCGATCCACATTTTTCAACCTTGGCCTAAATAAAGCAAATAATCATATTAAAAGCACACACCATCTTATTATCTTGTCTCCCTCCTACTTTTTAGGAGCTCTGGAGAACAAACATATATAAAACTTCTTTTTTTATTTGCAACATGCAACACGTAGGAAAACAGTGTACCAGAAGTATTAATGGTGGAGTGTTTCCCAATACATTTTACATTGAAACAGTTGAATATAACACATTACCTTCTCCTAAAACTATTTAGAAGTTGACATTATGAATAATGTCACTGTGCAGCAATATATATGCGAAGGTTTTTACTTTTAAAACCCAAGTCATTCTTTATTGTGACTCTGAAAAGTTACGAATTTGATCCAGGGAAACATCCATCTCTGCAGGAGCCTGAAGCAACAATTCTAAGTAGAAAATGACGTTAGATAATGAAGATGTTGGTGTCTGTCTTTTGAATTCAACAGCACAGACAGTGCTAACCCGCAGCAGGTGTTACCTCATTTCGAAACCTCATTAGGATCATTAGCATACTATTTGAACTGGACTTTGTGTTCACAGTATAACTCTGGTATTCCTGGCATAGGCTCTGTTTTAAATTATGCAGAGATGAATGTTACATACAGTGTTGATATGGTCTCTTCATCTAGTCTTTCAATTGTTTGATTTTTCATAACAAAAAGAACTAAAGAATAATTTTACTTATATTTTGCCATCATATTTTTGCTAGTGACAAGCATAAAGTACTTTCAATTCAGTCCTTTCCCATGATCATCATGAAAAACTGGTACCAAACAGCTGCATTCATACAAGCAGTTATGAACAGCACAGTTTGTGCATTTAACTGACTCCGCAGCTATCACTGGCTCAAGCTGTGATAAAATAATGACATCACATGTTTGCAGGTGTGATAGCACCAAAACCCTAACCTTTACTCTATAATCTGACTTTGTTTGAAGTAGAATTGTTCCCATTCACTTCAGCTGAAACAACTCCTGCCTTTCCTCCACTAGGACTGAGAAAGGCTTTGCCTGATAGGTATCGTGCTCCCCTGAGGCTGAAGCAGCATGGCTGAAGCATCTCAGAAAAACTGAAAATTTGCTGATCTGCATCATGGGAATAGAGAGAAAACTTCAGAATTATCAACTTGTGCAAGTGCTGTGTACCTGGAGCTTATTAATTATATTGAATATGCATGAAGACTTTTATGGTTGTTTCCAACATAATATACACATTTTAAGGCAAAAAGAAAAGGATATCCTTTTCCCAAAGAATACTGAAGAAATCTAATTAAACTAATCAAGCATTCTTAACTTACTATCCTACCTAGTGAAACAATTCTTGGAAAAATTAACTGTTTGAAGGATTAAAAAAAATAGCAACTCTTAATACAAGGTAACACTGCTACTTTGGTCCAAGATTTTATTTTAGTTATTTTTCGAATTTCCTTACTCTTTCCCTATCCCACTTTTTGCATTTTTACTGTACTATTGCAATTTACCCATTAATATTTCAATTTATAATTTTTAATTGGCTTAACTAAAGCTCACTATGCTAACGTCAAATGCTTCATAACTGAAGTACTTCAGCTGCATGAGGTAAGCTTATAAATTTGAGTATTTAAAAAAGAAAAAAAGGAAAGCGAAATAACACCTCAGTGTCCTTAATCCTAACCATGAGTTTCCTAATGACTGCTCTCTCTTGACTCTCAGTCTCTCCCTTGTTCTGATCCTAATGATCCTATTTCAGGCACAACAGAAGCATCTGCTACTTCTCTGCATAACTAATCCCAAAGGATATTTCTTGGCTGGGCTATTTTGGACTGCTTCCAAAGTAAAAAAAAAAAAAAAAAAAAAAATCAATACTTCCTCCCAGATTTGCTTAGACTACACGTCTTATATAATTCTCAGCTTTTTTGGCACAGCGTTCTTGCCACAACAACTTTATGCTTAGATTATGATGAATTAGGGGTTAAACCTGCTGCTTTTGTTTAGCAGTTTGCACCCTCCCTCCTTACAGCAAGATCAAGGCTTTTACAACTGCTTGTCTGTTCTGCAATATTTCATGTTTTCAGTTCTAAGAGTCCTTCAGCATCCCAGATGTAGCACAGAGACTTCTATCATTAGGTAATACACATACCTTATACTGTCACAATAATTTATGCCCTAGTTCAGCCCTTCAAAGCTAAAGGGTTCTACAAGGCTATTAATAACCAATTATTTTCCCTACTCATCTGCAGTCTGGTACTGGTTCTCTCACCTCCCACTACTATTTTGCATGAAAACTAGTCACTCCCATCCCCTTTCTTTTCCAGTGATTAATATCATCAATTTGCCTAACAACAGTTTTGTATGATGTGGGAAATACTTCTATAACCCTTAAAACAATATCCTTAATAACCCTTAAAAAATCTTTCTGTCTTTGTTCAGCTGATCTCCATCTTCTGGCCACAACTACACACTGCAGGTCTTCTTCACATTTTATAGAAACTTCACACCAATATATAATCTAACTGTTTCCACAGCACTTAGAAAGCAGTAAAATCAAGTAACATTTTCTTATTTTTGTTTGTAAGTTACATTTTACCAATACTGCAAAAGTTTCTAAATTTTTTACCTGGTTTTCTTATGACTGTTCTTTTTGCTTGTTGTTTCCTTTTCACTTTTTTCCTTTTCTACTTTGTCTTTTTTCTCTTTCTTTGATTGTGTAGGGGGCACAAATTGCTGAGGAACCTGTTGTGCAACCAGCTGAGAGACAGGTCGAGGTTTCCTGTGTGCACATATATATAGACATGCATAATGCTTAGACTTTGCAAGTCTCAAACTGTCTACACTTCAGTTATTAACATTAACCAACACTGTAAGAAGAAACATTGTTTAAACATATGTTTAAACATATCTTGCCACTAACACTCCATTAGGATAGCACATAAAATTCAAACCCATTATAGCCTTTTGTTTCACTTACTTGCATTATCAACAAATGAGATTTCTTTTTTTTTATTTTACAGGATTTAGAGACCATACTTTGCAATGTGCCCTCTTCACCCAGCTGTCATATCCAGACAGAGAGCTCAGAGTGAGCTCCAAAAGACAATGCTTCCAGAAATTACTTCACCACCCACTCCCAGCTCCTTCAAATGCTGAAATGGCCTGTTTTGAGTCTACTCCAATACAAAAGCAGACAATCTGTATCACAAAAAGGAAATAGCTGACCTTTGAAGTATCAGAGCTAAAGCCATTGCTTGCCTTATAGAATAAATGTTTTCAGCTCAAACAAATTCATTGGAGGCAATAATAAATCCTGTTGTGTATCATTTTTATCATGTTGTTCACTGGAAAAAAATACACTGCTAATGAAATTAGTAGGATATAGCTGTCAGAACACCTATACTTTGGAAGCTGGCAACAGAAACATATGACCGCATTGCATCAGTATACACAGTGCAAGTTTCATTTCCAAGTTTTGATCCAAACTAAAAACCAGTGTGAGAAGAGCAGTGGCAAGCAAAAGAATTTCAACAGTTTATTATTTTTACATTTTCCAAAATATTATTTTGAAATGGATTTATTTTTTATTCTGTTTCGTATTGGAATACAATGATCCTAGTTTGAAATGAAACATTTTACTCATTCCATTGCAAGTGTATTTACTTGTTCTGTAGTTTTGAAATTAAGAACTTTCAAGTCATGATATATAAAACAGGTTCTGTTATTAAGACTTCAAAGATGTAAATTTCTTCTCCAAAAGAATGCTTACCCTGCCAAGTTCTTGGGTTTTGTTAGTTGGATTGTGATGTTAGGTTTTTTAAAACAGAAAAAACACGAACTGTATGCACTGAGATACTCTGAAAATACAACACCATTATTAAAGCAACAGAAGCTCTTAGCTCACACACATACTTATTTATCCCAACCCACAGGATCACACTAGTGGCACTTCTTGCTTGGGTGACGAGACAAAAAAAATAACAAAAGCAGGAAATCAAGGCAGCTCCCATTAACAAGTATTTTCTGTAATAATTGCAGTAGTTCAAGTTACAGAGTGAAAACCAAATTACAAGAATTCATAAAGTATGGGAAAGGCAGTAAATATAAATCAGCTGAGATTTCATGATTCTTCACAGTTAGTTCTTAAAGAATTAAAATAAATTAAGAGAAAGACTATTAATAAATTGTCAACACAATAGAACTTTGGGATAAAAACTAGACTACCCCTTGCCCACTCATGAACTAAGCCTGCCCTGACTCATGGAGGGATGAAGGACAGGAACAAATCACGTAAGTGAAAACTACCCAGGTTATATCAAGTGAAATCTGTATGACTACAGGCTTTCCAGGAGAGCACTAGGACCTTGCAAAGCACGCTCTGCATTGAGTTCACAGTGAACAACTCAAACAGACTCAGCGGACTACAAATGTGTAGGTTAACAGAGTACTTAAGACATTTTTAAGAAAACTTGTCTAAGAATTGTTTTTACTTTTCGTCATAGTAGTTCACAACAGAGCAAGAAGCATGAAGGTGTAATTGATGCACAAGCTTATAATTTCAGGTGGAAAATACTTGTGATGTATAAAGAAAACTGACTGTCTTGAATTGAAGATTGCTCCAGGAGATAGGGATACAGTTTCTCATGACAGTCAAGTGACAATCCCATCATTACTAAATAGTGACCTGAGAGAATAATCTGACATGCTACTTATGAACTAAGACACTAGTGAACTTCTTGACACAGAATGAATTGTTTCCCAGGACTGTGGACAACACCGTGATTATGGAAACTTGTTAAAAAGGGGTGCAGAGGGAGAAAAAAACCCCAATCTTAACCAAGTAAGTTCTCAATTTATAGTAATTTCAGTTCTTGTGGGCAAACTGGATAATTTCTATTACAGTACAGCTTAGTTTTAAGTTGTAGGCTTAGATGATTCTTCCTAATACCATAAAACAAACAAGACTGAATAAAAATCCCTTCAACAAGGAACAGAAGTCAGTAAAGACAAAAAACCCACCGAGAAATCACGGTTTGGAAGATGCACTAAAAAATTAATCAAGAGGTTCTTCTATGTGGCTTTGCTATGACAAGAGATTCCACTCTGCTTTAGTCCTTCCATGAAAGAGCCATATTTTTGTTGCTGGTTTTTTCCTAGTTTTCTCCCATAGCTATCAGTTATATCTCTGTTGTAAATTTTATTATCGGCTTTGTCACATCCCAATTTATTAAATGAGGTGTTCAATGTTCCTCTATTTTAAAAAATCAAGAAAAAAAAGTAATTCATCTCAACACTAGGAATACCTTTCAAGCACTCAATTTTTTTTTTCCCCAGGTACTCAAAAGGGGCTAATGAACTGCAACCAAGCACTTTGCAAGCCATGCAGGTGTCACGAGATTACTACACTCATGAAGCTTGAACCTGATAGAATTGTTCCTGCTTAGTGGTAGCTGAATCATGTCATTCAAGCATGAATAAATTCATACAGAAAAGGCTATTTCAGAGAAGATAAAAGTAAGAGAAACTATCTCTGTAACAGGAAGTTGATTTTGATGATTTGCCAAAATACATTTTAAGTTACTCATTTTTAAAACCAGTTAGTTAAAGACTCCTTGTAATATGCTGCTACAGACACCACCTTTTGTTTATATTTATGGTAATTTGTTCTTCAAGAATACTCAAGAGCCCCTGAGCTACCCGGTGTTTAGAAAGAAGCTCTATAATCTTCTGCAGTAAGATTACAAGCATTTTTGCCTCTATCACTGGACCACTACAGGACCACTACAACTGAACAATCCAGAACTACAAGCAGAAACGTTCGTAAAAACAACGCGTATTATTTAGCCAGCCCCTAAAAGCTTTGTATTTTTACCTAGTAATTCCACTTTATCATTTGAAGGAGAACACTAAGAAAGAAAGGCATACGCTATTACAGAAGAGCTGTCAATTCTTTCCAACAGAGGTGAACTTTACTGTTTAAGCACTGTAGCCATTCCAACAAACTGATTTACTGAGCTTCCAAGAGCTCTCTAAACATCACATCTCTGAGTATTGCACCTCTCCTTCTCTACTACTAGTTTTCCTTTTCAGATAGTGTCATCTTCTAAGTTGACATCAGCGGTACTTCCACCTACACTCATCTTTTCTTCCAGCCTCATCCATTAGAGTTTTATTAATTATCTAATTCCAGTGGTGTTTTCAAGGTCATAAATACTTCATAGTCTCCTTTAAAAAATTAGGAAAACTAACATTTTTGGTTTTTAAACAGCCAACAGTCACTAATACAAACATACAAGGATAAAGTTTTTGTCTTCCCTAAAATTCCCATAAATCCTCAACAACAAGGATGTCATCATTTTAACTCTAGTCTTCTTATTGCAGGATGTGACTACATTTTATCTAACAGGGTTTGATCTAGCTTCTGGTTTAGAAAGCTTATTTATGGAAGCTGCAGAGACTTGCTTTAGGATTTGTGTGTGTAAACTTATCCTGTACTGATGCTCTCAAAGGAAGAAAATATTTAGTACTGTGAAGGATGGACTAGTTTTCATTGTTGGCACTCTTAAATTCTTTATAGCACAGCAATTTACATGCCTAGAGATGAAAAATACTTAAGAAGACCACATGTTATCTGGAACTGTTGCCCTGAGTAATTTCCATGACCCAGAGCTCAACACAGTACCTTCCTGCACATAAATAATTTTAGACATCTCACAGCAGTACGTGTGTCCTTGATTTCCCTCACCTAGTATTCACCAATAACCTATGTTAATAGTATTTTGACTAATTTGATACAGTGACTAACTTGATCTCTTTACAGCAAAGCAGGTCCATTTTGAGAACCAGAAAAAACAAAAAAGTCTATGTACAATACTAATGACCAACACATGCACCAGAAATGCAGTAAACTCTCAGTTGCCTGAGTTGTGCATCAAACATACAGACAAGCAAACTGGCTTAATGCTGAAGCATCTTGGGGTCTAGGTGAATTTAATTTATATTGAGCACAACTACATTTGCACAGTGCTGCTTCTGCAGTCCATAGAGCATCTAATGGCTCCTGCATTACCCAGAGTATAAGCTCCAATTCTGACAGACCTGAACTACTCATCTGTCAATCAGCTTTAGGGTTCATCTGCTACAGTCTGGAAACAAGGAGCATGATGGGGCCAACTGTGACAGTTTTTCCATGAACCAACCCCAAATATCTTCCTACATCTCAAGAGAGTCCTGTGTTAGCCTGAGGCACCCCTCCATGTAAAGTTGGGAGTAGATTTGTCCATTTGGTGCCACATATCCTGAATGCCCAGAGCCAGCCAAATAAGACTGCCAAGTAGCACACAGTGCAGCCAAGCGAGACTGCTGAGAAGCACAGTGCAGACACATCAACAGTCCAACAGAGCAGCCAACACATTGGCTTTGATTTAGTGGGAGCCATCCTGGACTTAAAGCATTCCACACAGAAGCAGTACCCATATCCTCCCATTATCCACATATCTCAGAAGATAAACTATACTTTTCTATACAGAAATTTAGATGCTATAATTAAATCCCAGTGCTTTTTCCAACCTGTTGCGGGAAGTGCATTGTCATCTATAATGGGTAGTTTAGAGGGTTCAGAGATCCTGAAGAATGGGCAACTTACTCTTTCCTGAAGCTCTATCTCCTCTCTTTTGTGTATTTTACTACAGCAGAAATATTAAAATTACAATCTCCCAATTGAAACACAGTGGGTCTAGATTAAGGAAATGCTGTCACCTCAGCATTCAATTAAGCTGAAAGATGTTCTTAAACAGAAAAACTGGATCCAGAATATCAGCCAAGCAGAGCTTCCATTTTAATGTGATCCTTTCCTTCCCTTTCCTCTTTTCAAGTCCAGCCACCTCGGGGCTTCAATTCAGGCCAACAGCTCTTGCCAGAGGCTTATCCTGTCTCAGGTGGCAAATTATCTCTCTTCTAAAGCTATGGACACACACAGCTTATCTAAAAACTTTTAAAATAGCAAATTAGGCCTGATACTTAAGTCTGCTATTGGGTGCTAGTCAGCATACTTGCCAAACTTTTCCTCCAATAACTAGAGAATAATCCAGTCCAGTTTTACTGGACTAGATCTTGCCCCATCTTAAAAATCAGGATGAAATTTTCTGTGAAACACTGTTCCTATAGAAGGATGGATGTTATGTTCTAGCTGCCTAAGATGGTATTGATTTATCGTGGGTTCATGGACTCAAATTTCTCTTCCAAATGCTAAGCAGTTACCTTGTGAATGACAGCAGGATTCGATGAAACAGGTAATACCATGGAATCAAAGAATCATTTAGGTTGGAAAAGACCTCTATGATCATGATGATACTATCAAACAGAAGAGGCAGTTTTATATACCTGGAATTGTCAATTCATCAGAACAGTTCAAGACTGATCAGCAGTATCTTATCTCCTACCATGTTTTCCATCCCAGGAAAAAAATGGCTCCCAAGAAAAACAAGGCCTGTGGTATTTCTTCATAATTTTTCACCTTTTTTAATGTAGAATCTCTACATGGTATCACACACATTTCAAAATTTCAACTTTGCACATGAATTTCACTCTTTTCTCCACTTCTTAAAAAAAAAACCCCACCACCAAACCAAATCAGGCTTCAGAGATTTAAAGAGGTTTTATTCAAAGGCACCCCTAATCCTTAAGCAGTATCATTTATCTACACTTCTCTTCCCTGCAGGGAGACATTGACTTTTTGTTCAAGACAGAAGATTTATTCCTCAAGAAAGTTAGAAATATCTAGAACAGAAACCTGACTGATTTAATCTTACCCTTGGTCACAGAATCTTTTCCTCAAAAATGAAAAATCCACATTATTCTTTAAATATAAAATATTCTTCCCTTTCAGGTGATTCAGAAGGACAGAATAAATGCTTCCCAGCTAATTCAAGTTCCCACATCTTCTACTCAACCTCTTGCTACTTTTAGGCCGTCACTGCACAGGGCTCAGGTAATGAGTTCAGCATATTTCTGAACATTAGCTTTTTTCTGTCCTACCAGCATGGCATGACAGGACTCATTCTTTGGAAACCTGTAGTCTAGCCAATTGGTCCCTGAATTTTACTCTCCAGGTTTTTACAGGACTCGCTATTGTCAAAAGGTCTCACAAGTAGTAAATAATCTATCTATATATGTCATCTTTGGTAAAACTCACGAAGCTGACTGCTAAAGAATAGAATCTGTACAAAAAAAGAAGTGCTTTTGCCTTTACAGTTTCCACATATGAGTTTAAGGTGTCTCCTTGGGAAAGTCTTGGAGATCATTCCAAAAGCTGCATTGTAAACACAGGGTATGCTGATGCATTTTGGACTGAACCCAGAATGCTTGTCACAGTTCTCACTCATGTAGTAGAAACTCTAAAATCAAAGTCAGGCATTCCCAATTAAGTATCTTTGTGAAAAGCATAAAAGAACAAGGTCAACCAGCTTGTAGGAAAAAATACCTAGAACTACTCACTGGGCTTCAGAGAAAATCAGTCAGGTCCTCCAACTAGCCACTCAAGTTTTCCTGAATCCCACCTTCCTCTTCACTTACTACTTATGAAGGACAACTGCTTTAAAAGCAACCTTCTGTAAATAGAAGAGATGATTGTATCCCTCTCTCATCCATGCCATACAGAGTTGTCTATCTCCTTTCTATCTGCTCCTGTGCAGCTTCTATGTTTTTAACTGAGTTGACTCAGCTAAGATAATCAATGTTTTTTTCAAATGGAATTCTAACATCATTCATATACCAGTATTCTTCCTCTACCAGCTTTTGCTAGTCCCTAATCTAGCAGTGATTTCAGAAATGCCTTGTTACATTCCAAATCCTAATAAAAATCCTGATTTGCTGATGTTTGTTTCATACATGTCTTTTTAAAGTCTAAACAGAATACAGTTAAGGGCATTAAAATCTTGTTGAGACTGAAGTTGGATCATTTAAATTCTACTCTGTTCTTTCATTACTACACTGGGTAATTTTGCAATACAGATGTACAGGCTTTAAATATCTTATAATTTATTTGAAGATCATTTTCCACTCACATCTATCCTAAATATTAATGTCTTAAGAAGCTAATAGAAATCTGATACCCACAGTAATACTCTAATCTCCATTTTTCTAGTTCACAGTCATTACTGGAATCTCAAGAAAAGCTTATCTTCACATACTTTCTGCTTCATCATCATATTCTAGCTAGTCTCTACTCAAATCTCCTCCACCACATGTTCTCATTTCTCTAAAGTCCACATTCTCAAATATATCTTGACACAGTAACTAGAGCAATTAATTAAAAAATAAAAGTTGTTCCTAATCTTGAAAGCAGGCAGGTATATACAGGGAGACAAATAGAGGCGTGATTTTACAGTAAGCAGCTCTTTAAACAAATTGAAGGATGTGAAGAACTGGTTTTAAGTAGAAGATTTTTTAAGGGATGGATACTCCTGTAACACATATTAGAACACCTTCACATAGATATGAATGTTTGGAGCAATTCTTACAGCATTTACTTCAGTAACTTCTACAGGGCACAGCTACAGTTAAGTATTGTAGCAATATTAGAGTATGAGATGCTTCCTGTGCATTTTCAAAAAGACATTAATTATGCAAAAATCTAACTCTAACTTTGTAATACAGTTTAAACAGCTTTTCACTCAGCAGATCACAGAACAGGTTGCAACCAGCAACTTTGGAATGTGACTTTCCATGATGGATCGATGGTGTAGATTTAGATGGCAGAACATCTAAATGGCTCCAGGGGGGGAAAAAAAAGATATTTCAAATTCAGTTTCCACAAAAAGTAACACATTACCTTGAAGTAGACACTACTAAGAAGCAAATAAACTTTCCTCCCACCTATTAGCCAGGTTTTTTGAAGGTTACCTCCCTTCTCCCACCTCCATATACTGATAACAAGTTACTATATAAAGAGCAGGTAGTTAACATTCCCATTTCCTCAGGCGTGTTTTCTCTCTTTTTCAGAAGTCTTCCTGCAAAACAGGTAACAACGACACTAGTGATTTTTGTATCAATGCCACTTCCAGAGTCTCTTTTCCCTCCCAGTGTAACTGGTTTTAACAACAAAAAATGTAAGCAACTTCACTTAAACATTCACCTAAAAATTAAGCATATACACAGCTACCTGAGTATTCCTTGCTTTGAGCTCTGCCTCCAAAAAGCTTAACTTTAAAAAGCCTCATCTTCTTTTCAAGACTAGGAATTCACGAAAAATTTCATTTGAGGCCTACATTTGTATAGACACTGAAATGGTATTGACAGTTAAATAAAATAAATGGGACCAAATTTAATTTCACATCATAATCTTATCATGCCTTAAAATGCAAAAGAATTTCCTAGGAGTCATGAAATTGTTACTTGAATTCTTTATAATACAGAATGAAATAACTAGAACCAAGGCATGCATTAAGTCACTGCAGTAGCTGTCGTAATGTAATAATGCTGACAATTAACAACCAATTTGATGCATACAGAGTGGCAGAGTCTTATTAAACTCCTGAGTGCGAAGACAAAAGTTTAACTGTTCCATATTAGGCCATTCATTCCAGTTTATGCTTCAATCTATACCATTAATGTGTAAGTATATGCAATCTGGCTGCACAGAAACCAAGCAAAAAATTCCCTATATTTTTTACTGATCTTTCTTTGTGCTTCAAAACAATGACATTTTCAAGGGTTAGTCTGACAGTAAATACTTAAAAGCATGAAATATTTTTCTAAACTTCAATAGTAGAAGACTATTTTTGTTAAATGTAAAACACTAATTCCCAAAATATTAGAGAATTGTTAAGCATTCGTACATACAAACTGCACCACAGCTTTTAATATATCCTTCCATATATTTGCAGACTAGTAGCTACAATGTTTTCAGAGTTTATTTTCTTCTATCAGGCAATTTTTCAACTGGTAACATTTTCTTCTAGATTTGATAGATAAGCAAAATTTGCTTTTAAAAATTACATTTATCCTTTTATTGACTATCATATCTACTCCACTATCTCTTTCTGCAGCACCTTGTACAACAAGAGCTTTTAGGTTCTGCCAAACAATATTCCAGAACAAAGGAAGTTGCTTTTTCAACTTCATTATAAACCCAGCACAAACATTTGTTCCATTACTACTTTTTGAGATCAAGTGCCAGTAGGCCACAACTTACCTCCTAAAAAAAAATTTAAAAATTAGAAAAAAAGAGATTCATCTCTGTATAAGCACATCAATGATATTATTTAAAGTGAACAGGAAATCATCAGGGACACTGTGTATGCTAAGTAGTATTGCAAATGCTGTGGCCAGTTAGATCTTGTCAACTGTGTTCTACACAGAAGCAAGCAGCTCATGTAATGATGCCACTCCTGATTTTTAGCAGTTTAAGTCCTACTATGACAAGCGAAAAATATTTCCTACTACCAGTTCTTGTAATGCAAGTACAAGTTGCTGGCAATTAAATTAAATCAAATCACTACCTGGAGAAGCAGCCTTTGGGTTCTGACACAGATGAGCTCACTCTCCGTCAGTCATCAGTACTCTATTAAGCTATTCATAGAATAAAAACTATCAGATTAAACTATGTTTAGCTTGCTGTGTCACATGAATATGCCCTCACTAATCACCACACAAAGCCATCTTGTGAGAAACTAGTCTTTATTTCTACATTGAAGCAGTTCATGATTAAATGCATCTTCAACAATTTGCTATCCAAAATTATTTTTTCTCATTACCATTACTTCTGTCATATCCTAGACTGTTAACAGTCCATTTCACCACCTCCGCATATAATGCAACTGAATAATTATGACAGTGTGAACAATGGAGCTAGTGGTCTAGTATCATGAGAAAACATGATATTGATCCATCTGCATCAGTAGCAATGCAATTTCTACACATCCTATGTATATTTGAATTCTAACTTTCAGACAGCTCTGATTTGTGCTTTCATATTCCTAGCTGTTTTACAGCATGAATCATTTACTTGGAATTCATCCATCCAGTGCATTTCTAGCAGTTCTGTCTTTCAATAAAAGCTGATTCAATTAGAATAGACTCACAAGACCCATATGGTTTTATCAGTCACCGTAAAAACGTGCAGAAAACTACCCCTTGAGGCAGTGTCCCTATTTAATCATTCCCTTAAAGGGAATGCCCTATTTTCCAGATGACATTTAACAGATGAGGCCAGCAAGTCTCCTGAAGACAACTGGTACAACGCACAACAGCCTGCTCTAAGAAATAACTGTATCAGGACCTTTAGAAAGGCAAAGTTCATCTTCATGGATAGCCTTTAAAGCAGCCATCAAACGTTACTTATCCAACAACCAGTTTAAAGGCGTCAACCTCTTGTATATTGTTGTTAGAATTCTTCCCCATATGCCACAGCCTGTGGTGCACCAACGCTCAGCATGACAGCTATATTGAAACTAGCATGCTTGAGAAACATGTGGGTATCAACTAATTTATGTTTCATAAATGACACTTTGCTATATATGAGCTGGGGTCAGGAAGCTCAATTTCCTCTAGCAACATCCTCTGAGGAGGCAGTATTTGGGAGTCTAGATAAAAAGGAGTGGTTACTGTCTCCTAGGCCCCCAGATCCTTGGGATTCATGGGGAAGTGACCTCTTCCAACTGCCAGTCCCTCAAAGGATTGGATCCTCCACACTGCTCCTGTGTCCCTTTCCTGCAGAAACTGTGAAATCTATTGCACCTATGCAAAAAAACATGCAAAACATGAGGTTCACACTGATGCAGCAGCACAGTCATTGCTGCACTGAACAGGGCCAATACTTGGTACAGCTAGTTTTGTGATGAAACTGGAAGGAACTTGCTTCTGACCTATCTTATTTGCTCTGCACTGCAGGTGTCATCTTCCCAGAAGGTTGCAGCAGTCTAGAAACTTCTTCCATTCAGAGCCAGTGCCACCACAAAGATGTCCACCTTAAGTAGGGGAAAAGGCTACACACTTTCCCTAAAAAATCAAGTCTCCATAATGTTCTTCATTAAAACGTATATTAATCTAAAAAGATGCCACAAAATGACTCCTCACCTTCTCTTTTATCCTTATTCAATTACAGAACTACTAGTGCATGACCCTAATCACAGATTACAATGATAGCCATAACAAGCAACTTTCCTTTCACAGCATGTGCCAAACCAACATTTTTCAGCATTTAGAGTTGGGAACTCTATTTCCATAGTGAATTTTCAAACCCCTACTCATTCACACGTTTGTTTTTTTCTGCTAGGCACTGTCATACGAGCTGTATGGTACAGAGGAAGTATATTCAAGCATTATAAAAAAGTTTAAAGATAGGTTCCAAATCTTAAGATAGAATGGGAAAACTTTCAATTGCTTGTTTCCTCTCCACCCCTCAACTCCTAAGAAAACAAGAACAAACTTGTAGCAGATGTCAAGGTCATATCTTCTAGTCTTCAATCTGACTTCTGATGGAAAGTTTGCCAGCCAAAAGCCTCCCAACAACATTCTGCAGCTGAACTCTCCAAGTTGAAGCCTGCTCCACATCAGTGTACCACATACCAGTGGCATGCACTTCAGAGAACAGACAATCCCCAGGATCTCTCTGTCCTACTTAAACCAGGATAAGCTACTGCATAAGGGTATAAAAATTGAACACTTAGTATTTTGTTCTAACTAGCCTACTTCAAAAGTATCTTGTAGCTGACTGTGTGAGCCAAGAAGACATCATTTGATACTCTGAGGAAATGTTCTGCAAAGTGTACTGTCCTAACCTGACTTTCAAGATGAAAAGTACAGACATTTCTACCAAGTTTTAAACAGTAACAGGCATAGTGGGCTGTCACAACAATCAAAGAAAAATTGGTATAAAAAGTTAGGGGCAGAAAATGCAACTTCTCATCACTTTACGGGTGATACAAGAGCTTTCTTTTTACCAGCTAATCTTCTCTTTTAATATACTTCATCTTATTTTAGGTGTTTATTCAAATCCCAGTAGCTTTTAGTCTATGACAGACTATTTTCCCTAGAAAAGACACATAGAATAAGAATACCACTGGTGGCACTAAACACAAAGATGACATTTCCACCAAAAAAAAAAAAAAAAGAAAAAAAAAATGCAGCAAGCAAAGCTACATATATCAAAACACAGACTCCTTATGCCCCAAAGGAAAGTACTTAATCATGGAAAGAAAGTACCGGATGGCATAGTCTTCTTTGCTTCAGTACCCACACAAAAGTTTAATCCCATATAACCAAATTAAACAAGGGAGTATGAGTTCAAGTTAGAATAAGAAACAGACCACTGAATGTTATTTATGGCAGTCAACAGCCTCTAATGAAATTCACCCTCAGAAGAAAATGTTTAGAGAATTACAGGAAAGGTGAAAGAAGTCATCAAGTACTGCAGAAGAAAAAAAAGGAAAAAAAAAAAAAGAGAAATCACAAGATGGGCAAATAAAAACTCAACCTAACTCAAATTTCAGAAAGATGTTAGAATGAAATTATTTAAGAATTGGGAGCACTAA
This sequence comes from Platysteira castanea, assembly GCA_013397175.1. Taxonomy (NCBI): domain Eukaryota; kingdom Metazoa; phylum Chordata; class Aves; order Passeriformes; genus Platysteira; species Platysteira castanea. The sequence continues at coordinate 1,055,981 of VYXC01004225.1, read as the reverse complement.
AGGATAAAGCCAATTGGCTTGACAGTCTAGTTTCTTTCTTAATTGGACTAGTAGCTCTACTAACTACGAGAAAAGAAATACATGTTGCCAGTCTTGACTTGCAACACCATCAAAAATATATTCTCCCACTTAAGCTAAACTATGGTGAGGACGAAGTTGTGCAGAATGAAGTTCAAAATTTGGGTTTGCTTGTTTAATAGTTCTCAACAACCAGCTGTAGCTATGTTTACATGAATCTACGGGGTAGCATTTATAGTGAGGTTCTATGTGCATACTACTTAATATTTTTAATTATACTTTGGACAAAGGTATAAGGAATAGAACAAGAATCGAGCTGAGAGGTGGTGAGAACTATCTGACAAGACAATCCTGAGTGACGGTGACTCAAAATGGAAATTATGAATTCCAAAAAAGACAGCACAAAGCACAGCAGGACCCACAATTACATGAAAAAAAGCCCTGTTTAAGTAACAACAAGATATAAAAGGATACCAGACTGCAGTGGATGAAGTAGATTGTATTTTTTTATGATCTTCTTAGAGTAACAAATTAAAATACCTGTCAGGTTCAAAACTACAAAGATTTAACATGAGACTTAACCTTAAAAAAGAAGTCAACAACCCTCCCCCTACTCCTTCCTAAAATATAGACTTGATTTTCTTTTGATCGGCTGCCCATTGCATTCTCTATTGCCCATACAAGCTACACCCATGAGGAGTCATCTAACAGAGCCACCCAATCAATAAAAATTCATTCACTCTTTCATAATATCACTGAAATTGATGTGTACAGAATGTGTACAGATAAGTTTCACTGCATTTTCCAGGGAAAACAATTCCTAAATAAATTCCTAAACAATTTCAAAGGTTGCTTTAAAAAACCCTTTTTAAAAATAAAACTGGAAGTCCAGAATGACTGGATTACTCAATGGCTATCTACAGAGCAAAAGAGAACTATTTATTCTTGCATCTCTTCATAATTTAATACTAACACTAAACCATAAAACTTCTAATATATAACCCATATTTTACCAAGCTCTATGACTTTCCTACTCACTTCATTCCTGCAAATATTTCCTTCTCTACACTACCACAAGTAATGAACAGCTCTTGAATCTGTTGAGCTTGGTTCAGTCATGTATTTGTAAAATCAGCATGACAGGCAGTTGTTCCTCTTTTTCTCCTTCCCAACCCTTCCCCTGACACGCACGCGCATGTGCACACACAGAGGCTGCATTCTGGAAGGCAGAAGAGTCCCTAACAAGCTGTTGTGAAACAGACATGTTAAACCAGATATACAAGAGAAGTACCAACTCTCTGTCCTCAGCAGTACTGCATTTCAACAGAAATACAAATACCAGATTTGATTAAATGTAACTGATTTGTGCTTATAAACATCCAGATGGTACATGACTAAACACATTGCACATGTTTTCTGAAGAAAAATGACCTTGATATCCAAGTTTAAAAATTAAACATTTTATTTATGCGTCTCAAAGCACAAAACAAACTCATGACAGTTCCAAGTAGAGACCTTTATCTCGTATTTAGGAGATCATCAATAAGATTATAAAATACATGCATATATTGGATGGCCAAACTCTCAGGCACAGTCAAGGAGCACAGACCAAATACTAAAGGAAATGTACAAAGCTTCTCTCTCAGTTCCTTATATCTCACACTCTTCTGCCTGGTGGGATTTAAATTTGGCTTTTCATACCTTAGCCTGTGAGAAAAGGAACAATTCAGTGATGAAGATCAATGGATCACAGCACACGGACGCCATGTCCCCATTTAGCTGGTTATATATTATCTCTACTTCAGCAGTAAAGGATGTTAAGAGGTATAGATCCCAAATCCACAAAAATTCATCCTGACTTAACATGACTTTCTCATTCTGGATACAAATTTCAGGGGCTATTTTATACATGATATTGCATATAAGAGCTCACTCAACATGTGTATCAAATAGGAATACCTTAAAAAAACCACCCTAAACCTAAGCAAAAAAACCCCCAAAACCTCATTAAAACTTCACAGAAGTCATTTGTACCTGTCTCACCTCCTTATTCTCCCTCATTTCTCCCAGTCAAAAAAAAAAAAAAAGGCTTGAACAGCATGCACTCAGATTCACAGGCAAGATTAAGTTTTTACTGAATTCAAAGCAAGTAATGAAAGTAGTTCTGAAAAATAAAATAAAACCATAACAATCATAAAATACACTTCTGTACAACAAATCTTCCCCTATTACTGGCTATGAGAATACTGTTAGTGAAAATATCCTTGGAATTTGGCCCTTTTTCCTAATTTAAAAATCACTGAATGTTATCAAGTCTGAAAAGGGGAAATTGATCGCATGTCCCTGCACCTTTTTTATTCCTTTGTTTACACAGTAGAATATCATTCCAAGTATTTCAAAGTTTAAAAAGCCAGTATTTGCAGTTCCTCCTGTAGCTCTCAGTACACTGCCCTGGATTCTCATCATTCACACTGAAAGGAGAAGTGGTTTCTCACAGCATGGAAAAAAGAATAGGATCCTGCAACCAGAGATCAGACCACGTGCATAAAAACCACATGAAGAAAAGCAAAGTGACAGGTAATTCTAAATCTGGATGCTACTGCTAACTGAATAACAAGAGCATTAATAACACTTCTGAGGAAGCTGAAGCAGAGAGATGACAACAGGGCAGTAATGCAACCTCCTAGAAGGCAGCAGAGAGTAGGACATACACATTCCTTTAGAGGGAATGCCAATCCTTTTGTGTACTTCTTCCCAGCAACACAAACTCTAAATCTTCAGCTTTACAGCACATCTGAATTACAGTGACTAATGGTGTTAGCTGGCAAGGAAAGCAATATCCAAACACCTACTGAAGGACAGACAAACTGGGAGCAAATACATGCTGCAATAAGGTCTGTCCAGGGATCCAGCCCAAATCTTGAAGGTCAACCAGTATTGGTACACTCCTGATTCAGATAGTACCACGAAGAACAGAAGGAATGAATGAAAAGAAATGGTAGCTTGCCAGTGGAGGCAACTTTCTTTCGACAAAGCAGTAATTGTGAGAGTCAAACCAAACTCAGCAACCCCATTATAACTTCTCCAGGAGCCATATAATTCCCTTCCATGTTTTCAGCATACCATCACTGCCTCTGTTGCTTTTACACAATTCCAGTCTCGGCTTTTTCAGCATTCCAGCAGAGACTTTTCTGTACAACATGAGTGACAGAGGGGGAATAATGATTTTCAAGTGATTTAGTCTCAGCAAAACTTAAACAATTTCATGAGGCAAGGAAATCAGACCACTTATTTAGCCTAAGGACCTTTCCTCTTGCCAAACTACAATGGCTTTTGCAAACAACAAAGCTTCTCAAAAAGGTCATACAATTTCTCTATAATGAAAACTATTAGGCAACCTAAATATAGAGGTCACTACCAGTTCCCTCCATAACACAGTACATTAGGGTTCTATTCAGTATTCCTTAGTTGTGCTTCTAATGAACTTCAGCAGGAGATCTGTTCAAGTAAGCAATAATTATTACAGTCCTATATTCCTTATATTTATATAACATCTTTCATCTAGAAAGATTTCAAAATGCTTTAAAGGTCACATGTAGAAAATTACTATACTCAGTGCAGTCTCCTATCAAGAGGAACACAGTAATTTCTCAGTACCCAAGCAACAAAACAGAACAATTTATGTTAGAAAGTAAATACTAAAGCCATGTCTACAGGGAGAGTTTAGATCCTCAGTGACATTACCAAATTAACGTCTGGCAACAATTGTAGCACAAAAGGTAAAGGGATCTCCATCTGGCAGATAGGATCTTAGTTTTACATCTGACCTGTGGCACATTTAACTGGCATCATGCTGGGCACTGCTTTAGTACTAAACCAAAGAGTGCCAGCTTGGGAATCAGTTACACCACTTCCTGCTGCATCCAGGACTTCCCTTGGGACATCCCCCTCCAAGCACAGCCCAGTTTAACCATTCAATGCAGTACAGCCATAGACAAAAAGTTAATTTAACTCTATGATTTAATCTGCTTTGAAAATTCAGTCTAGAAATAAAATGTAATAAAGAAATTGTAAAAATTATTTGCACTTAAAAATATTCTCAGAAATTCTATCAGTTACTAAAGAACATAATCTACATCTAGCCTCTGGCACAAAAGATAACTCTCTCAGCAAGAAGAAATTATTCAACAGTCAAAATTCCCACAAACCCAACCCATATCTGAAAATATTTCTGTAAAGGTAAATGTGCATAATCAGTATTAAAAAAAAAATGTTTTAATCAACTTTGCACCTAATTTCCAATGGCCTTCAAACCCACTTCAATACAATTGCCTGTTTTTCCACATGCAAGTCTGGTCACATTTAGTGAAGTTTAACATGCAGAATCAGGTATTACACATTTCAACACAAAGAAAGAGATTTCTCTGAATTTAAAAAAAAGTAGCATTTTACAGAGTCTTATGGATAAAGCTCTAATCAGTAAAAAAAAAACAGTTGAAATTTTTAAATAAGAACCATTGCACAGCAACAACCATGCTGATGCATCAACTTAATCTAACATCAAACTTCAAAATGGCAGACAAATAAATAAATAATGCATTTTCAGTGCCATCCAAACATGGTAGTATTGTTATCCTGCCCCACGTTGATGAAAACCACTTTGTCCTATAGCCAACACCAACAAATGCTTTAACAAGGGAATAATTTGGTCACTTGGACTCCAGATCCTTGGGAAAAACCAAAAAATGTAAAAATTTAAAAATCCACCCAGCTCGCCTTTAGTGTTTCTTTGGCACCCTAATGATTCTCTTCATGGACACAAAGGTCTACTTACTAGCTCAAATCATATATCAGAATTGGAGACAAAAGCTGCCTGGCCTAAAACCTCAACTTTTATCTACCTCGTGCCATGTATAAAACCTGGACTTAGAAAACATATGAAGATACAGCCCATCTAAACCTTACGGGGAAAAAGACTCCCATAAACTACTCAGGTACACATTGTTACAGAGTTTAAGTAGAGAAACAAAAATCAACCTATTAACCACAGTTCGCATACGAGGTCACTGTCGGGGAGAAAGTGGAAACCAAAGAAAGAAAAAAGACATTTTGTTGCAAAATTACTTAAAAGACCAAATATTCCAGTAGGGAAACTAGAAGGAAATGAAAATGTTTGTTTCTCAGGAGCTTTATTTTTTGTTTGTTTGTTAAGTTTCAATGCTTTTGTCCAGCTGAGTTTCCAATGCAATAAAACATAATTTTAAACTGACTTTTCTTATCAAACTAACTGGATGTTAAAGAGGCTTTTTTCATGCTGTTTTTAAAGACTTTGCATTAATTCAGCAGTCTTAGTTTGCTCAATCTGTACACACCTCTCTGTGATATAAACATAATGCCATTGTTATAACTGGAAACCATAATATACGTGATAGATGCAATTCCCTCTTGGCACATTTACCTTACTGATTTCCTTTATTAAAAAAAAACCCAAAACCTTGAACTAATATTCATAACTGAAGTTATGAAAAGTCCTTCCAATATTTATTCTGTTTTTCAGAAGTCAGAGAAACCAAGTCCAGAAATAAAGAGTAATCATTTTTGTCAAGCAATTGGACCCAATCTTCCCCTTACAATTTCAAACATGTAACATTTGTTGCAAGTCATACTCAGCACTGCTTTGAACAATGTCTACAATGTAATTGGGGCTTTTGATAGGATTGCAACTTGATTGTCATTTAAACTTCTCTTGCGGATGGGAGTAACCCTTAGGTATAGTAACGGTAAGAAAGGGTTCTTGAGCAACGTTCTCTTCCATTAGCGTGCACGACTACAAGTGCACTCAAGTTCGTTTGCAAAAAGCCTCCATTCCCCAAGCACACACGTTCAGGCCACCGGCAGGCACAGGAACCAGTTAATCCACCGCAAGCTTCGTGACTGGTGTACAGAGAAAAGGTCCTCCTGGGAAGTCACGGTTACACAGGGACGCAATTCCACACAGCACAATTCAGCTAACAATTCCTCCCTAAACACGGTTATAATCCACCCCCTATAGCCCCCGGAAACCTGCACGGTGATGGTCTGTGATGAAAAGCCAACTAAAATAATACTAATACCAGTAATAATAATCAAATAAAGGGGTTATTTATGAGGCAAAGTTAAATTTATAGAAAAAAAATTAAAATTTAAAAAAAAAATTTAAAAGGGTGAGTGTCTTAGCAGGCATATCCCAAGGGATAGTTCTTCTTCGTGAGAGGGGAACATTCTCTCCAGGGTTAGGCTGTGCAGGCAATTATGCCCTTCCTGGTATTTATTATTTCTGTTTCTACGCACGCCCGCGCACCGCTGGGTCAGGTTCACTGAGGAGCCCCGGGCTGGGGGAGGCTGTGCGTTCCCGCCCCCACCCCTGATAAACGAGACCCGATTCCTGTCACGGCCGCCCTCCCTCACACGCTGGGGATGCACCGCGGCTCCCCCGGCCCCAGTTCCTGTCACGGCCGCACAGTCGCTCCCCCGCCGCCCCCGCTCCGCCTCCGCCGGCGACCCACCGTGTGGAGGTGCCCTTCCTCACGTCGCACATCAAGCACTTGAAGGCCTCGGCGCTGTTACGGAAGGTGCAGACGCTGCAGTCCCAGTACCCCTCGTCCGAGGAGGGTTTCGGCTGCCGCTTCGGCCTGCGGAGACACACGCGCGC
>VYXC01004225.1:928177-1049224 GCA_013397175.1 Platysteira castanea | reverse complement strand
CGCGGGGCGGCCCCAGCGGGGAGGCGGGAGGCGGTGCTGGGCAGAACCGGCAGACCGGGAGTGCGAGTGACTGCAGCCGGCCTGCACGGCTCTTACCTTAGACCCGCCTCTCTGTTATCGCCCGGGGTTGCTCGCACTAGCGTCTAGATTGTTTTGTGCTTCTTCCCACAGAAATTGCTCCATGCTGTGGTTTACAGTAAGAAACAAACGGGAATGAACTGAATACGAAGTTCTGCTTAGAAGTCTTGGTCTAAAGCATCCCGTTGGCCGGAGGCCAAGGGAGAACACCGTGGGTACCAGTACAAAACCAGGAGAGAGTGGTATTACCTCGTACCCGAGTGCAAGGTGGTACTTTTGCACTTAAAAGCTTGCAAGTACAGCGTGGTTCACATGCATCATAGCAACCTTAGACTGGACACGGGTGTTTATCACGTCTATTATCAGAGTGCACCAGAGCCCAGTCACAGACTAGGATGCCATTTTGCAGGATGCTGTGCAAACAGAACAAAGAGCACGTGTCCTAAGTACATAACAAAGACAGCAGTTAGACACAGGTAGACAGCAGAATGCTAGCAGACAATGAAATGATACTGGTCAGCATCTCAGTGGCCAAAGCTGTTGCTGATGCATTGTCTTTGTCAAGAAATGATGGCATTTTGGGGAACAAAATATGCCCAAGTGGAGTTTTACTGAAGTGTGTGAGGAAATAGAGGTGTTTAAAAATTAAGCAAGTGGACAACGGAGAAACTTTCTGATTCTGAAGGCAAAGTTGCCAAGATGAATTTCAGCTAGAAATACTGGGATATGGTGAAGAGAGAGAAAATACTGGTAAAATACTTGACATCTTAGGGAAGCAATCAAAGACCCCTTAATTGGAACGTAACATTTATGCAAGAGAGCCAATGCTTTCACAAAAGTCACAGTTTTCTGTGTCTCTCCAGGAATGCTGTGTGTCAGCAATTGGAAACCTGTGTGAGATTTCCTTGTTGCTGGCCATTTGTCCCAAATTCCTTCTGCATTCGCATCCAGCTTCCAGCATTGCCATTTCCCTCACCTTATGGTTCTCTTTCTGTATTTGCCTGACCTTTTCCTTTCTTTCTCTATTGTAATTTCTTTCTTTCTTCTCTCTTTATGCTTCTCATGCAGTCTTCTGTAAATTATGTATAGATTATATGTACTACATAAAATATGTATAGATATAAAATGTATAGATTGCACATCTGAGGGCAAGGCATGCCACACACAGACAGCTGGCCTGGGTTCATTTGCATTTAGTTAGACATCTACATGAACTAGGAGCCCAGACCCAGCTCTTAGCAGGAGAAACAAGCTCATGCTAAAGGTGGTTGATCTGATGCTAAGACAGGAATACAATTTTCTCACTTATGAGGACTATTTCTTTCCATTGACTATAAAGACAGCTTTGCGCCAGTAGTCCAGAACTGGATGTCTAAAATAACAGAATTATATGAGGTGTCTCACCTGTGCTTGAACCTGACCTTATGTAGAAATCTCTTGATGGGAAGCAGTGGAGAAACCTGTCTCCTTGTGCCCTTTTCCACAGCACATTCTTTCTACTGTATTTTCCCACTTTTGGAAAGCAATTATTTTGAAACAACCTCTTATTATCTTTAAATTGCCCTTTTTTGTAGCATTGTACAAGGGAGATGCTCACAGTATGATTATGATATTGAAAATGATACATGCTGATAGTTTTGTGGAAGTTATAGATTTCAATATATGGTATAAATGTTCTGGCATTCATGACTTTTCAGTTAAATGTTTATTCATGATAAAGAGGATGTGAAAGGGGATGTTAGCAATTCTTAAGTACCTATTGTGTGAAAATTCTTGCTTCAGAGAAAGTTACAATTGTTCCTGAAAAAAGGTGTTCACGTATGAGGTTGTTAAGAACAGGCCGGTGCTGTGTAAATGCATACAAAGACTTGCCAGTTAGTCAATACTTGAACCATTGCTGTGCGCATCAAACCTATACCAGTTGCTGCATTATCAGCATCTTGAGCGATTAGGTAATCACTTAGTCACTGCTTGATCTTAAAAAACTCTCCCTAAAGATTATTATCATTATGTTGTAGATAAACCACATTTTAATCCCTATTCAGGAAAAGGGATACTACGTCAGTATAAAATTGTACTAGAACAAATGCATGTTATTCCATCACAGTGTATCTGTTTTCCTGGGGTGGCACTGATATAATAAAATTAATACAATTAATGGGAATTTTACTGGTGAGGGGGTTTTTGACATGTTAAGTATAATAAAGCTTGAATTCAGTCTGAGCTTCTACGTGATACTGCAAGGGAAAAAAAATTAAAAATCAGAGATAGTGAAAAGTGAAAGCTGCTTGCAGACTCTACAATAAAGACAGTAAGATTGGTGACAGTGAGCACTGCCCTTCCAGCCCATGTTTGCTCAGCCTCAGGTGCAGCCCAAGCTATCAAAAGAAGTGTCAGTGGCTCCTGACAACTCATGCTCCTCTTACTAGTTTGTGGAGGGAAGAGAGTGAAATTCTGCTTTAGAAAAGGCCAGAATAGAGAGGGGCCGCACCTAGAATACTTCATTACATCAGAGAGTCTAAAAGCTGTTTTAAAAGAGTTTTCACTTCCTTGCATGTACAAGCCTGACCTAAACATATTGTATAATTTTTAGGGAACTATACTACTTATGAGAATTGTTTCATCACTATATCCTTCAGGTTTCTCAGAGTTAGAGTGGCCTTGACATTAGCAGGGATATGCTGTCATGAACCTTCAGTAACATGATGGTAATTAAGTCCAGGAGTCTTTCTAGGGCCATAACTTGACTGTATGTTTATGCAAATTTGGCTCCAAATTCATAATATAGAGGATTGTACCCAGAACTTTTGTGGGTTACAGCACAGCAGCAGTAGCTGAGTGTGTAAGATCAAGAAAAATCTGATCATAATAGTTATTTTTTATATTCGTCCTCTGTGAACTGGAATGAAATTGTCAAACCACTTACTTCTGATGCTTGGTAATTATCAAGTAATTATTTCAATAACTGCTTACTTGTCATTCACTCCCCTGGTTTGGGTCCAGCCTTTATCCTTTCAGATCTTGTAGTGAATTTAAAAGTTGTTCAGCTCTATAGTTTCTTTAAATCCTCTGTTTCAGCAAAGAAAACTCTTAAGGTAGAAGTTTCCCTAATTTTTCCATTTAGCCTCTCCCTGACGTAATCCAAGATGTGAAGGATCACTGGTAGGAATAAAAGAACATTCTCAACATTCACTAAATCTTTTGCTGAGATTTGGTGGCACACATGACAGTCTTTTAGACTGAAGAAGATAATTAATTTTGGTCAGATTGTTAATAAATAATACCGATACTTAATTCCATCATACCTTTTACAGAAGAGGTTTGCTAAAAACTGCCTGTGAAAGGTATGCCAGGTGATGGCTTCAGACACTGGAAAGGTGTTCACATTCTTTGTCCGAACTTGAGGAACCAGTGGAAGTTTTCAACTCAACAAATGGTGAAAGATTGGCTCCTCCAGAGCAAATGGTTCAAAGTGGTTAAACTGGATTTTGCTTTGAACAGTCTATAAAGGAAGCAGAGGGAGACAAGACTTACTACCATCTGTGAATTTGGATCTCCAGGGTTAAAGAAACTCCAGTGAAGCTGCCCTTATCAACTATTTAAATTTGGGGCTAAATCTTTCCCCATCTGCTCCCGTCAAGGTGAATTGAGAAAGTGTGCAGTATATCCTCTGCCAACGGGGGCTTTATTTGGGCAAAGACAGTTCCCTGAGGAGGAATGGGTATGTATTTCTAAGGCTCCTTTAAACAGAAACAATCTCTGCTGCCACTTCTTGCTGACATCAGCATAAGATCTGGCTGGTTAGAGGGGTGAACACATAGATACCTCAATTAGCAAGCCAAGCTCCCTTGGGGCTATATGGGGAAAAAAAAAAAAACCAACCCACTTTCAACGCTATCTGTTTGTGTCTGCTGCCTGATTTCATCATGTGCCTTTATCCCTCCTAATCTGCTCCCTCATTCCTTTTCTGCTATTTGTCATCTTGCTGGTTGTGTTTTTCCTCCTCCTCTTTATGTATTCCTTCATTCTCCTTCTTGATTTCTTTTCCTCCTTGTCTTTATGTCTGAGATTTGTCTTTCTACCTGGTCTTCTGTATTACTAATTCTGCCTGCTCCATCCTTCAAGTTCCTTTGCTGTCACGTCTCACTCTCCTCCTGCTTGATTTTCACTTTCACCGATGCTCTCCCTTTTAGAAGTTGTTCTAAAGTGTTAAAATGTGGCAAGAGGCTGAGTTTCCTATTTTGGGTCATGGAGGTGGCAGGCTTCCCACAGAACTAGTGCCAAAGGAAGAACAGCAGCCCAAAGGAGATTTCACAGTTTACAGCAATATTTAAGGCATTCTGAATCTGATTAGGGAACATGGCTGAAAGTCACATAGCTTCTTGGTCCCACATAGCATTTTTAAAGGCTGTCAGAGAAAGAAATGAAATACTGGAACTAAAGCCTCTAAGCAAGTTCCATGCCTAGTTCTGCACTCCAACATCTTTTCAAGACAGCACACAAACACCTACTGCAATGGCTAAATTCACAAGTGCCATAAGCTGCCTTTGGATCAAAAGTGCTGTTCAGTTTTTCTCACTGTAAGTCTCTTTTAGAAATTCTTTCATATTTACTCTGAGATCAGAATTTGACTTACAGGCATTATCTTTGACTAACGATGGGGAAAGGGTTAATGTATCTGCATTGTGGGATCAGTAGGAAAAAAGGATATTGCAGATGTACTGATTTTTTCAGATGTAATAGACATAATGAATGAACAAACCAACCTTCTGTCAGAAAAAAAACACACAAGAATTATTAGTTCTTGAGAAGAATACCTTTTCTATGTGTAGTAAAAAGCATATTTCACTGCTTATAATTACGTATACAAACATACAAACACAGAGACATGGGTACTTAAACATTCAAAGAATTGCACATTTTTCTTGAAAGGTATCCCATATCAGCTCACTACATTTTCATTATGAAATATTCTGAGGCAAGAGATCTCCATGAGAAACCTCATGAGTCCCTTTTATCCCAATTTCCACATTATTCTAAGTATGGAAGATAATGATGAATTTAATAGAAGTGCAGCATGCAGGAGTGCTGGTAAGAGATCTCACATTTCTTTCTTGGCTTGGAATTATTTGCTTGGTCTGTTTGCCAAAGATTATACCCTTCACGACATAATTCATGTCAGTATCTTCTGCCTCCAGCTCCAGTGTTACATTTCCATCTTTTGTTGTTTTTTTGCCTCCTGCTTTTAATTAAACTGAATACAAAATATAGAATCCAAAAAACAGAAAAGAAGAAAAAAAAATAACAGGGATCAGATCCAGCCAATAGAACATCTCAGTGTAGATTCAGAATCAAGGCCAGGTGAGGAAGCCTCTTCCCTGAGGAGAAGACAATTTCCTTGCCACTGTGCTAAGTTTATTGCAATGCCAATATCCCTAAATAACCATGCACTGCAGCTTACCACCCTTTTGTATCTCTTCCCATCCTTTGCTTGGACTTGTACTGTTGCCATGTGCAGGGCTGGACTGTATAGTCTCAATATTGCACAAAAATGTTTTACAGAGCTTCTTTTTCAAAATAAATTTGAAATATTAATTTCAAAATTAGTATATAAATGAGAGAAATAAAGAAAAATTAAGTTCTTTAATTAACGTGGAGTGTACCCTTGGGTTTTTCCTGTAGGTTTAGAGCACTGTTTACAGTGAGCCTATTGCACTGACAAGTGGTCTAGGGCTGGAAGAAGCAGAAGGAACCTGACAGTTTACACACATCGGTGTTGATTCCTCCTGTTAGGTAATTGCCCAAGTAGAAGATTCTCCAAATTGTTCAGAATTCAAGTAAAACATATAAAAATAAAAGACTATTGAACCTTGCAGTGCTGCTATTTTTAAGATGACTCAAACCTTTAAAAAAGTGCCATGGAAAAAAAATACTGCAATTATCAAGATGGTCATCACAGATCACCGTCACTGGTAGTCGAACACTAAGCTCAGATGACTTCTTCACAAAGCAGCTTCTCCGTGGGGTTTGACTGGGGCTGCCAAGCCTGCAAATGACCATGAGGCTGCATGGCTAATGCTGCCAAGACACACCACTGATGCAAAAGTTCTGCTCCCAAGCTAAACTGCTGCCCTCTGGCTATTATAAAAAAAAAGGACATGTAATTAGACAAAAAGGAGTTGGAAAAATGACAAATTTTGTTACAAGTTGAATATGAGTCAGCAGTGTGCCTTGGCAGCCAGGAGGGCCAACCATGTTCTGAGATGCAGCATCGCCAGCTGCAAAGGAGAGGATTGTCCCACTCTGCTCTGCACTGGGGTGGCCTCTGCTCTGTCCTGGGGCAGTTTTGGGAGCCACAATGTAAGGAAAATATAAAGGTATCTAAGACTGTCCAAAGGAGAGCAGCAAAGATGGTGAAGGGCCTTGAGGGGAAGCTGTATGAGGAGTGGCTGAGGTTACTTGGTCTGTTCAGCCTGGAGAAGAGGAGACTGCGGGGACATCTCATGGCAGTCTACAACTTCCTCATAAGGGGAAGAGGAGGGACAGGCACAGATCTCTTCACTCTCACGACCAGTGACAGGACCCAAGGGAATGACTTGAAGCTGTGTCAGGGAAGGTTTAGTTTGGATATCAGGAAAAAGTTCTTCATCCAGAGGGTGGTTGGGCACTGGCACAGGCTCTCCAGGGAAGTGGTTACAGCATCAGCCTGCCAGAGTTCAAGAAGTGTTTGGACAGCATTCTCAAACACATGGTGTGATGCTTGGGGATGGTCCTCTGTAGGGCCAGGAGTTGGACTCAATCACCCTGATGGGTCCCTTATAATTCCTCATACTCTATGATTCTATGATTAATTCTGCATCAGAGTTATCATCATCTGTAGCTGTTAACACACACTTGACTAACCCTCAGAATGCTCTCCTACAGCCCTACAAAGAAATCTTCAAAGAAACCGGGAGATCAAGGCAGTGTAAGCACAAGCTTTAAGTCAGCTTTGAGTGACAGTTTCTGATTTATGCTCTCAAACACACCAACCAGATCTCTGTCTCAGTTTGTTCATTACCACTTGCAAAATAAATAAGGACATGCAGTGCCTCAATGTATCTCTTCCAGAATAAAATCGTTATACATAGTCTGTTCAATTATATATTTCAGAGAAGAATGGCTCTTTCTTGAAGACTGGATTTATGAAAAGACTATCTAGAATCCTCTATTTTTAATTAATTGTAATTTCTGTAGCATTCCAGACAACTCTAATGTCCAAATTTGTTGTCACCAAATCTATATAACTACTACCATTTTCATATAAACCTTGATAAATATTGCTAAGAATTTAGAGTTGAATGTCCTTTTTATGATATAGTAAAGGCATTTCCCTTATCCTTGAGGAAGTACTTAAGTAGATAAAGTAATTAATAATGTAAGATACTAGCTCATATATTAACATCAGAATATTTGTTAGCTGCACATGTAAGAAAATTTTAAACAAATTCAAGAGTTTTAGATGTAGTTGAATTGTTTGAAAGAAAAAAGTCCTATAATTTGATTTATTTGTTGGAAAAAAGCTATTGCACAGTTAAGAAGAGAGACATGTATCTGAAACTCTTTAGCCATGTCTCTCATTAATGTGCAGTAGAACGCACTGGGTACTGTGCTTGGGTTAACCATCACACCTTTCTGCGAGCTGTTTGAACTGTACATTTAACTCCAGGTACGACTGTCCCTGTGTAACTAGAAGATAACTAACTGTACAGCAGATATAGGAAAGAAGCAGCTCCACAAAGAAAGTGTCAGGAAAAAATGGATTGACTTTGTCTTCATTTGGTAACTTCAGGAGGTCAAATACAAGAGAAGTTGTGAAGCTTCAAAGTCTAAAAATTGTGTGTATTCAAAGAGCTGTTTGTTCTCTCTTCTTAGGAGTCTGCCTGGGACACTAGCCAGAACAGTACTGCAACAGCACCTGACAGATAAAATTAAAGCATGAATCATAATCTCTTTGGTCTGTCAAACTGAGCTTTATTCAAGTTGTAGCTTTAAGATAGATTACAGTTTGATGGCATGTCCTGAAGCTAACTATCCCTTAATTTCAAACAGTGTTGTGAGAAGGTTCTGTATTGGCACTGGGGTATAAACGTGGACTTGTGTGATGAGAATTGAGTGAAGGGAGTTCAAAATTGTAATGGTTTCTGTTGTGTAAATTTAAATGGAATACCAGCTGGATATTTGCCAGGATGAGATACCATTCTGACAGAGCAGAGCACTCAAGTATATTGAGTGAGCTCTTTGGACTAGGCTAAAAGAATAAAGGGCACTGTAACACTCAAGGCAGAGAAAATGTGGAATGTTTCAAAAACAAGCATTCAAAATAACATTGATAATAAATTATTTAAATGGAATTTGGAGTATGGAATTCTTGATGTTTGGAGCGTTTTTCTTGGATACAAGGAAGAAGGGCAGCAGACAAGACACGGAAGAAAGCCTGTTATAAGACAGAAGGGTATTATTTTCATTAATGCTAGCATTATTGATAGGCCAATCTTCCAAAACATATCTACATCATCTATAATCTTTGAAGCTATAGAATTGGTTGGGTTCCACAGTAAGTACCATCCTTACGATTTTCTTCTTAGACACCGTAGCAATCAAAGGGTGATACAGCTTCAAAGAGTAAAATGACATAGGCTGAAGTTCAATTTAGCGTGCTGGTAACGGACAAAGCACTGGGATTTTTCAGTTGGCTTGCCTAGGACAAGGGATGGACATACAGAAGTCTTCAATCATCAGATTACCTTGATGTGCATGACTGAATATAGGCTTAGTTAAAATAAACAGTTTGTAATTGCCAACAAACTGCCTGCTTTATTAAGACTAATAAAAAAAGGCTAGTACAATCTAAGAGGTTTTGTCTCTGTCCCTAGATTTGTCTCTTGTAACAGTTTTTATAATCCATGGATCAAAGGATAGTACAGAAACAAAACAGACTATTCAGTTTATAATTCAAAGCATTCTTACATTTGAAATATCTACTAACAAAAACAAAATCTCTATCAGACTTCCATGCAAGAATGTGCATTTACTTTTAGTCTCATTGGCAGTGTCCATTAAGGACCTTCAGTACATTGGCTGCAGATATGACAAAATCTGTGAAAAAGTGGAGCCTGATTTTGATAAGAGTAGCCATCAGCAGCTGCAGCTGGTATCTTTTCCAGGATTACTTTCAGTTAAAATACTGATATACATTCTTAATATTTACTACAATTTAACACTGATTTTTGTCTGGGAATTTCTTCCAAAAGTTTTTACATGTGAATATTTAACCAGAAAGCCTGTGAGGAAACCCAGTAAGAAGACACAATAAAGGTACCATAATACCTCACAAAATCTGATGACATAAATCTGGCATCTTGGCTCAGCTGAAAAACACCTGAAGTTTTGAGCCAGACTCATCAGGGGGCACTGGTTGCTTTGTGCCGCTACATACCAAGGCAAAGGGAGGTACAAGTTAGGCCAGGTCTACTGATCAGCTGCTTTGTGTTACTGGGTGAACTAACACTAGTCAAGGAGACTGATCAATTGACCAGCAGGCAGGCACAGACATGCTTTACAAGAGTGGCACTGGGGACCAGGTGGTAACTGCGTGTGTTGCCAGGGGGAGCTGTTAACAGATGAGGCCAGTGTCCCCAGTTGCTTTTGCCCCGCTGAGCTTATCATGCAAATCAGGGAGTGAGGAAGCATGACATTTGACTGTTATCTCCAGGTGTAGGTGTGCAGATACATCCATATAGAAATGCATATATATGCTAAGGTATAGATCTGCACCTGCTTATTGCTTATAGCAGTTTCTGTAGCAGATGTTAATACCATACTATCAATGTATGTCCTCCATATGAAGCCTACAGGTGATGTTTCAGGAGATTTAACACCAAGGAAAGTTTGAATGCTCCTATGTTTTCACATTATTGAACAAAATAATGAACAAAAAAGTTGCACCTTCTGCATGCACCAGAAAGGATGTGGCAACCCAGAGCTCCATGAAAACACGCAGCCAGGTCTTAGGCTGCAGATGTCATCTACCTAAACTTTAGTAAAGCCTTTGAAACCATTTCCCACAACATTCTCCTGGAGAAACTGGCTTCCCTTGGTGTGGATAGGTGCTGGGTAAAAATCTGGCTGCATGGCCAGACCCAGAGAGTGGTAGTGAATGGAATTCCATCCAGTTGGCAGCTGGTCACCAGTGGGGTTCCCCAGTGCTCAGTACTGGGGCCAGTCCTGTTTAATATCTTCACTGACAATATGGGTGAGGGGATCAAGTGCACTTTCAGTCAGTTTGCAGATGACACCAAGCTGGGTGGGAGTGTTGATCTGCTGGATGGTACGAAGGCCCTGCCGAGGGATTTGGATCAACAGGCCAAGGCCAGTTGTATCAGACTCAACAAGGCAAAGGGCTTGGTCCTGCACTTGGGTCACAACAACCCCATGCGGTGCTACAAGCTGAGGGAAGAGTGGCTGGAAAGCTGCTCATAGGAAAAGGACCTGGGGGTGCTGGTTAACAGCAGCTGAACATGAGCCAGTGTGTGCCCAGGTGGCCAAGAAGGCCAATGGCACCTGGCCTGTATCAGCAATAGTGTGGCCAGCAGGACCAGGGCAGAGATTGTCAGTCTGTACTCAGCACTGGTGAGGCCGCACCCTAAATCCTGTGTCCAGTTCTGGGCCCCTCTCTACAACAAGGACATTGAGGTGCTGGAGCGTGTCCAGAGAAGGGCAATGGAGCTGGTGCAAAGTCTGGAACTCAACTCAAATGAGGAGCAGCTGAGGGAGCTGGGAGTGTTTAGCCTGGAGGAAAGGAGGCTCAGGGGAAACCTTATGGCTCTCTACAACTGCCTGAAAGGAGGCTGTAGTGATGTGGGGCTCAGCCTCTTCTCCCATGTAACAAGCAATAGAACAAGAGGAAATGGCCTCAAGTTACAACAGGGAA
Organism: Platysteira castanea; assembly: GCA_013397175.1. Lineage (NCBI taxonomy): Eukaryota > Metazoa > Chordata > Aves > Passeriformes > Platysteira > Platysteira castanea. The sequence continues at coordinate 1,038,174 of VYXC01004225.1, read as the reverse complement.
GGTTTAGATTAGATATTAGGAAAAATTTCTTCATAGAAATGGTTGTCAAGCATTGGAACAGGCTGCCCAGGAAAGTGGTAGCATCATCATCTTTTGTTGGGGAGAATGAAAGTTTGACAGGAAAGTTTCATAGAAATGTAAGTCTGGCAGAAGGGTCTTTGAATGGAGATTCTGAGGAAGAAATAGAAATGAAAGCAAGTTTTGATATAGAGTAAAATAGGTTTTGCTGAACCAGTGGTCCTGGGTGGCTGAGAACTCAAAGGTTGCTGATGAGTTGGAAGGAGATTTTATGGCTAGAGCAAAGGATTTGTTTGACTACAAGGAAAAGCATGTTTTTTACCAAGGAAATAAGTCTCAAGAAGAATATAAGTAAATAAAGAGCATGTTTTTACCAAGCAAAAAAGATATCACAGGCAAACAAGACATGAGAATGTGGCAGGCAGAATAAAGGTCTAAGAATTTTCCACTGTTAAAAAATAGGAAAACAAGTTAAGCTTAAAATACAACTACTAACTCATATGATTGGATAGTTACTAACATAATATGGAAATGTTAGAACTTATGATAGGCTATAGGCAAATGTATAGGTATTGTGGATGTAACTGATTGGTTACTATGTCTCTTGTATGCTCAACAAGAAAAGTATATAATGCGTTGTAATTTGAACAGTAAGGGACTTCAGGTATCAAGCTAAGACTTAAGGCATGGACTTCAGGCTACAAGCCCCTAGCTGTGGCTGACAGCTAGAGGCTTGTTCTCCGTACCCATGACCCACGATGAAATAAACAATTTGGAGAGCAGCCTGGAGTCCCTCATCTTTCTTTTCAGGCTCTTATAATCCCTGAAAATTTTCAAGAAACCGGTGTGGATACAGCTCTTGAGGACATGAGTTGGTGGTGAATTTGTTGTGGTGCTAGGTGATGGCTGGACTTGGTGATCTTAGAGGTCTTGTCCAACCTTAATTATTGTATGATTCTAGCAGAGATATGGGATAAAAGACTGGCAAATGACAAATTTCTGAGGTAACAGGTTTAGGTTTTAAAGTTTTCTAAGTTAAAAATTAGTTGAAACATTTTATCAGTAAATTGTCAGAGAAAGTGCTGTGCTTGAAGCATAGGTGATACATCCTATGACAGATCCTTGGTGATGCATCCTACAATCCATACAAAAGGATCTTGAACTTTGATGTATACAAAGCAAAGAAGTTTTGAATCATTCTCTCAGATCTCTATATGAAGACACATACTAGAATCACACCAGTACTCTATGTTCCTTACAGTACATTGAAAGTCTGGAACTGGGAGAAAAAAAATAATTCACCTGTGGTGATGATTTTACAGATTACATAAGCTTTCTCTGATGTTCAGAAGTTGTAAGAAAGGGTTGCCATAGTAGGTATAGTTAGGATGATCTCTAACAGCATGCTGCCATTTCAGTATGAAGTCCTCAGTAAAGAGCTTGGAAGAATTATTTCTGGCCAGTTGAATCACAGTGTCTTAGATGTGCTGATGAATGGTGTTGCTATACAAAACCTCTCAGTTCAGAAGCAACCTCAAAATGTCTGTTTCCAGTGTTATCAAAGATGGGAAGTATTGTAAAAACTGATGTTACCCATATAAAGATGAACAGCAGGAACATCAGTAATCATACGAACATGTCACAGCTGTACCCGGACAGTGGGAAAGCCAGGGAATTAAAAGCAAGAGACAACAAGTTCCATAAGATGGTCCGGGTGAAACTTTTCTTTTACTGTGTGGTATTATGTCTCATTTTTAATTAGCAAGGAAGAGGGTTTGGAGACCCTCAAAGCCTACAGCTCCAGGGACATTGGGCCTGGAAAAGGCATGCCAAGGAGAACACGGCATTACAGCAATATTCCTTCTTCCACATCATTCTTATCTGGGCCACCTATGGAACCTGGAACCTTCATCCTAATCCAAGATTCAGCCTAAACAATTAGGTTTAGGGTTGGGGTTCAGAAAACCAGCAGGCATACAGCTCCACAGACACTGGGGCTTGAACAAGGATACTGTGGCAAGCAGGACACTGCACCTACACTGCTCCTTCCTATACATTTTCTAATCTTGACTGCTCATAGTACCTGAGACATCGGCCTCAAGCTGCCATTAAGGTCAAGGGGTAGGGCTAGGGTTCAGAGAACCACAAAGAAAATAGTCCCAGGAACTCTGGGTCTGAAAAAGGCAAGGTAACAAGAACATGCACTGTACCAACATTGCTCTCTCCATATGTTTCTGGTCTGGGCCAGTCATAGTACCCAAGACCTCAGTCTCAACCGAAAGCCACAATTAGAGTTAAGATAAGGGTTCAGAGAATCACAAAGCCTAAGACAACAGGACACTGAGGCTCGAAAAGGCATGCCAAGGAAAGCACAGGACTGCACAAACGTTGACGCTTCCACATGTTTCTTATCTCAGCCATTCATGTGATGGAGTCTCAGCTTATACCAGAAACCACCATTAGGGAGGGCCATGGGGTAGGGTTTGGTTTCAGAGAACCACAATGTTTACAGCTTCATGAATACTGGGGCTGGAAAAGGCATGGCAAGGGGAGCACAGCAATGCACCAACATTGGTCTCTCCACATCTTTGTTATGTTGGCTACCCATGGTGCTGCGGGCCTCAGTTTCAACCCCCAGTCTCCATTATGTTTAGAATTATGGATTCATGTCCCCTCCAGGGACAGTGGGAGTGGAAAAGGCCTATCAAAGAGAGCCCAGCACTGTGCCAACATTGCTTACTTCACGTTTGTAATCTTGGCCTCCTATTAGTACTGGAGACCTCAGTTTCAGACCTTCACGCATTTAGGGATTACATGAGTCTTCCATAATCCAAGATATTTTATGTACAAAGTATATCAGTTTAGTTTTTTATTTTCTTGGGAAAAACTACCAGCTTCTAAGTTCCTTTAGTAGATACTTATTAAAAAAACCCCCAAAGAATATTATACAGAGGGTAGCAACTCTTCTTTCCTGTTGTATGTGAAATATTTTATACAGATAAATGTGGTGTCAGAGTCATTCTTTGTGTTTGAAATCAAATAGAGGTGGAAGAATCAGAGTAGCTGTAAAAGTAGTAGTATACTAGGTTGTTTGAATTTTTTATAGGATGCCCTTGCAAAACATAAATTCCCAGAATCATGGCAACATTCTCCTTTACTCCAGCCTGCTTTGACAGTCAACTAGGAGCCAATCACTGGACCTCAGTCTGCTGTATTCCTTTAGTAACCCAGCTGAGAACCCTTCTTTTGGTAGTTGACAGGGTCAAATTTACTGCCTGAATTGATTCATAGATATTATTTCAAGATAGCATTATGTGTTTACACTGAAATAAACAGTGGGCACAAGTTCATTCTTCTTTAAACTTGCTTTGAGCTTGTTTACATGTGTTCCTAACTCAGCCCGAGAGTTCTCTGAGTTCTTGTCTGCCTGCCACTGTAAATCTTCAGTGACTGTGCTTAAATCCAAGCATTCACTCTGGATTTTGAAGGAGTTTAAATAGGTGCAAACCTGTCAGTTTTATCTTGTTTGGGTTTCCTTTTCCACCTGAAATAAAGTAAGCAGATGGAATCTCAAGTCTTCTGAGAATAACTGCAGGGAAGTTGTTTTCTGTGGGTGTGCAGAAACAAGTTAGAGGATAATCTGGCATTTATTGCTGCCAAGCCTGGAGTAATTGTGCCACTTCTGAGAAGCCTGAGAAGCCTCGGGGAAAGCACACATTAACATGGAAACTTTGCTAGAAAAAAGAGCCACGTCAAACTGGTCAGTTTCCACAAAAATTGCTTACATGGAAATAATAGACAAATTGTTACTTTTCTGGATTATGTTAAACTATGTATGGATTAAGTTGCATCAACCCCCCCCAAATTTACAGCTTCTCTGTTTAGAAACCTGTGTTAATGGATATGAATACATACGTTAATTGTGACTTTACTGACAGCCAAAGTATTCCAACATAATTATAGCACTCCACAGTCTTTCTTAATGGATAGTGTTAATTTTGGAGTCTGTGTTAGAAATCAGTCACTGTATTAATAGATGGCAGCTGTGAGATAAGCCTCTGACAGCTTCTTAAAAATACTGTTATTCATTCACACTGACTTCATGTGTAGCTAATCATTGCATGGTTTTGCATTTGTTGCCGAGAGCTAAAAAGAAAACCACCACTTCACTTAACTATTGTAAATATTTAAATGATGAAGTATAAAATATTCTCTGGCTTGGTCTTGTTCTCTGCCAAATGAAATAAAATGTTAAAATAATCACTCTTTCCTGTTACAGTTGTTTGAGGAGAAAGTTATGATAAGGTGTCTTACCAGCTCTGCAGCTTCACAGGGAATTTCTCATAGAATTTTATTATGTGTAAAATCACCTGAAGAAAAATTTTAATGCAAGTACTTCTGAAGAGCAAACGGTAACTGATCGTGCCGTTTCGCAATGACTTTATGCAAGCTAATCGTAGGCTAATGCCCAAGGAAGCATTCCCTTTCCCTGCCCAGTGATCTGTTCCTCTCTCCCTCATGCATTGGCTGCCTTAGGGATAGGGCAGGGCATGGGGAGCTGGATCACCTTGCCAGGCTGACTGTAACCACTCTGCTGGGTTTTCTGCAGGGCTCATTTTCTCTGCTCTGATCTGTGAGCTAGTCCAGCTCAGCCCAAGCTGTTTGATGGGAAACAGTGGGAGCTTGCAGCCAGAGCCAAGGAAGAGAGAGCTGGCCTGTTCTTTCTAGGCTGCGGTGACTCAGCTTCTTTGCACACAAGTCAGCAACATAAGTATAGGTAACCTCAGCAAAAGGAGCAGCCTTTTGCATTGGAGGTTGCACCGAAAATCAGTCAAAAACCCCAAATTTGTTCTAACGACAAAAAGGATGAATCTGACCTATGCTCAAAAGACAGAAAAGCCTCCAAACAGGCAACTTACTGGGAAGTGAAAAGCTCTTTGTAGTTTATCACTTATTTAATAGCAGAGACATAAGTGGTACTTCACAGAGACATGACCTGATTTCTGGCACTCACAACCTAAGCTCTCAGCCTGTACACTGCAAGACAGAGACACAGAGACCAGCTTACATCACAGAGTTGCAGTCCTAAAGGATCAGATGCTATATTAAATAATTAAACATGATAATGGGAGAACTGACCTAGACAGTGACTAGACACATCTACATTAACTTACAAGAATAAAACTGTACTATCTCACAGCTTGCTAATGCTAGAAGCTAAGGCCCTGCTTTCCAAGGGTTTTTTCCTGGTTGTGTGGCCCCACCTTTTCTCATTTTTTTGCCTGGGTGAGCCAGGTCAGCTCACTAGGTAGTTTTCTACCAGCTCAGCCAGCAGATCCCAAAAATTGTGAGGCCATGTGAGCAGTTAGAAGGATCAGAGAGACTGGCAGAGGAGAAACCATCCCTCTGTGACCAACTAGGCATCCTATTGTCTCAGCTGTAATGGGAACCCTCCCCAAAGCACTAATTATTTGCATTTAATTGATAGCATTCGTGACAGCTATAACCAGCTATGCCTGGTTATGTTTTACTTTAAAAAAAACAAACAAACAAAAAAACACAAGATAGAAGGATCAGGTTAACTCAGGTTAGAAGGATTTCAGGAGGTCTCTGGTCCAATCTCCTGATCAAAGCAGAGAAGTCAGACTGGTTTGCTTAGATTTTTGTTATTTTTTGCCCTCAAAAATCATTCTCTTTATTTGAGAGGATGCAAAATTATAGAAAGTTTGTTGTATTTTCCAGGGAAAGGCCTTTCCTCTGTCACAAGAACTCTAACATAGCTTTAGGAAGAGAACAAAATGTCCACCGTCCTTGTTTGGGCTGCTCAGGTGTCAGCAGAAGAGCACTCTGGAAATGCCTCTCTGCAAACAGTGCACAGGCACACTTTTATCCTCCCCTGTCAGGAGGAATCAGTTCATGGGTAGTGTTTCTTAGGGTCTGCTGAGAGAGTTATGAACTCCCTGGGAAGCTTTACTTTCCCCTAACCATTTCAATCTGAATGAAGCAGGTGAATGAAGCCTCCTGCTCACCCTGTCTAACCTGGAACGATTTCATTCTAACATTGGATGTGCACGGCAGGCTCAGCCAGTGGGTACCAGGGAACAGAAACATTTCCCAGAGAAGGGGTGGGTGACAACTAACTGCAGGGAGAATAACCCTTCATCCCTTTTCCAGACCCACAGCTGGATCTGAAAAAGGACACCTGTCCACAACTTGGGACCCATACGAGGTTTCATCTTCCCTAAAATGATTTTTTTGAAAAAAGAGAAGCAAGAAACCTACTTATAAAGACTATTATGTGGGTAGCAAAGTCAGCCACCCAAAAAGCATTAAGATGCCAGGTGACTACACGACCTTGACTCAGTCCCCTGTGCAAAGTGTATTATGCAGTATCAGCATGTATTGTGCCTCCATGGGATCTCCATCTGGTTCAGTGCAGAATACAGATGAAAAAAGACTAACAAGAGGATCTTAAACTTGCTACTTTCTAACATTCAAAAGCTTCACTTTGGCCCTTATATCCTATCAATATTCCTGTAATGCAGAGGGTAACATGCAGTATGCATGATGTGAGGATACACATGTGTACTTCGGAGAAAGTTCTTACTTGAAAGAAAAGTAAAAATGTCTTGAAAAAGACAGAAAAAAAATTATTAATATGAAATTTGACTCTATTTCTTTCTATAATTCATGTTAACTCTGTACTTATGAGATCATGTTAAACAATTTCTATAGAAAATAGTAGATCAGCTTATCATAGCCAACGTAAAACAAACACAACCAAGCTTGGATGTGACTGTGTGAAAAGTGACATGGGGACAAAATATAGGCAGCTGCCTTCAAATAACTATTGTTGTCCCAGAGGTGAACAGATAAGTGAATGGCCTAAGGCCACTAATAGCCAGACCCTCTGCACTTCAGAAGATGCAACACTGAGAAAGCTGAGATGATGCAAAAAGCTGAGAGGAGAGCTCACATACAATGGCATCTTTTGGTATGAATCCTGCCATTTTTCCAACTCTGTTAACTCCTTCAGAGTTTTGTTGTTGTTTTCTTTGTCTGTTTTTAAAATTTTCCTTTGATTTTTTTCCCGTCCTCCAGAGTCTGAAGTAAATTCCAGAAGGCACCATATGCATAATATCAGCTGCATTAAAATTTTTAATTGTTTAGGACTTGGAGCTATTTTCAGATAAAATTTCTTATCCTCCTGTGATTCTTGTGAAAGGCCAAAAATCTCTAGAATGGACTTAAAGGTGGGAAATCTCTGCCACATACTGAGTTCAGCAATGCTGTTGTCTAGCCTTCTGTCTCTTTACTGTTTTGTATTGCCTTTGTGAATGAGATACAGGGACTTGATATATTGGCTTTTATTTCGTCCCCTAATCCCTGCTAGGAAGAGGAGGGAATTATAACTACTTGGTAGCAACAAACAGTGGACAAAGTACAGTGGAAAGGTGAACAGGAGGTTTGCATTGATTTCGGGTGATCAAGATTTACACTACTGTTTAAAAAAAAAGACATAATTAATTTCTAAATGTCCATATAATTAAAGGGCCAAAAGGTGCCTGCATTTAATCAGAAAAACACACACAAAAGAGAAATGCTGTAAAATATGAAAGACCTTCTGACATAAATAAGACGTCTTTAAAAATACTATTTTAATTCAGATCAAGTGTTTATCAATTAAGAGCATTAACTAGGGACACAGTCATCCTAACTGGCATATGCATTCATCCATAGACGTAGCCTGGAGGCGTGGTGATCAATTATTCAGCATGGCATTTTATGCTGCCTCCACCCTTCATAGCACATCATCCACCAGACTGTGATCAGTAGCAAATATATGAACATGAGCAAATGAGAAAACAATATTTTTTGGTTGAAGCTGAGTGAGATTTTAATTTCTTCAGTAAAAACTCTCATCAGACACTAGATAATGGAAGATGCATGAGCCTGGTTCCTTCTGTTCTTCAAAAGAGCTGAGCTGGTGGTTTCCCATTCTCCAAATATTCCATATGCTTTAGCATTCAAACCTCTCAGAATTCTGCCTGTTCCATCACATTTATTGTCACCTCCTCCTCCCCCGAATCTTTACTGCTGGTCCAGCAGCATATTGATAGAGAGCAGCATATTGATAGAGAACAGCTCTCCCTGTGTGCTTTTCCAGTTTTGAAGCTGCCTCAGAGTGCAGTCAGAAATGCTGCTCCAGCTAAAGCTGATGGAAGCAATGAGGTCACCCCCACACAGCCATCATTTTCTTCCCCGTCCTCCCCACCTACCTCCAGCTCAGATCTCTTGGGCAGCCCCAAAGCAAACTACCCCACCAGAAACCTGTTTATTTTCTGTTGGATCAGGGAAGCCAATTCACCCTGAAGTTGCATAATCCCCTGGTGTGATGCAAGGAAAAGGACGAGGACATACGTGGGAGTGGGGACATGAAGACAGAAAGGCTGCCATCTCTGGTGGGAGCCCACAGTTGTACAAGATTCACACATCTGGAGAAGAATGTGTTGACCACAATTTCTCTACTGAAAGAAAATACATTATTATAAGGTAACATAAGCTACTTCCTACGCTTTTTGAATTCTTTAGTTTGTTTTTCATTTCTTAGCTGGAGACACAGTCTGTGCACTTCAGAAATGAAATACATGAGAGAATTTCTTCAAATTAAATGTGAATTTGTTTTGTTTTTTTTTAATTTATATTTTTTCTTAAACTATCACAAACACATTCCTGAATGAAACTATGGAGGACTCTTTCCATACACATTCTCTCCCTTAGTTATTTATACTTTATGCCCTTGCCTTTTAGCACTAGGTAGGCTCTACAATATATTTTTTTATGTAGTAAATAGCTTTTTTTCCCCTCATGCCAGGAAAAACATACCAGAGATCATTATAAAACAATCAAGATCATTAATCCTACTCTTCTCCTGGGGGACCTGCCTTGCGTTTCTGTTGCTCCAGGGCATTCATCACTCAGAAGTGCATATTCAGCATTTCCACCTTTTATCTCTTGTTGCCTTGGGTAATATCAGGTATGGAGTACGTCACCTGGGTGAAATTGCAGTATGTTTTAATCTTTCTCACTCTCTCCAAGGAGGTTTGGGATAAAGCAACATGACTTGGGAGGCAGCATATTAGCTGGTCTTCTCATGGGTAATTATTGTTATTTGCATTTTTAGGTGCATTTCCTTCTCATCTGGAAAAGGCCTGGCAGATTCAAAACTGAGTTCAACATTTGTGTTCTACCGTGAAATTAAAATGGACTGGTACCTCGCTAAGGAGGTATTGTAGCTCTGTAAGAAGTTCTTACTTTTGAGTTAATAATCATGCCTAGACCTAAATAAGTAAATCTATCAGGTAACTAAACTATGTTCTGGGTCAAATTAAACACATAACTGAAAGAAGTAATTCACAAGAAAACATCTCGGCCACAAAGGTGCCCCAGTATGCGTACTTTCCACTCCAAAACAGTCACCTAATTTCTGGTATCACTTAACTCAAATATAAATGATCATTGAAAACCGGAAAGAACGGGGAGCTAGGCTGGTCTGGTGAAACCCATCAACAGGCACTTCACCCCTTTCGGGAACACTTCACCTTCTGGAGTGAGTGTACAGCCTACCAGCGTCGTGTAGCATGCAGCTGCAATATTTTGTGTGGAGCAAGGCATTCCACAGCCTGGCCCTGTGCTTTTTGAGGCCACGGCCCCGAGCCCTTCCAGGCCCAAGCACCACCGTGTGTGCCAGCGCAGGGCAGGAGCCGCGGCAGACCCACAGCTCTGCCCCTCTGCTCTCTAAACCACGCCTTGATTTCCTTTCCTGCATCTTCAACAACAAGCTGTAGAGCACTGTTGTGAACGAGGGCTATTAAGTAAATAAAAGCTGGCGATGAACAGCCTGCTTTTGAGCAGGAAACTGTGTGTCATCGAGCTTCTCGCTTATGTCAGGGAAGAGCGGAGTGAGGGAGAGGTGATAATGACAGGGGCTGCCTCCAGGGAGGGAGGTGGAGACAGCATTGAAGGGGGTGGAGAGCTCAGATTGAGGCAAAGGGAGAAAAGAAATACAGTACAGTAAAATGATCACAGTGGAAATAAATAAAGGACAAGCAAAGAACAATTTACTAGAACTGAAATAAAGCAGAACCACTGGATCTCTCAGAGCTATAAAAATGAGGAAATGAGAAAAAGTATGAACACATTCTTTCTCATCCAAATTTCCAAAATAGGCTCAAGCTAGCATACTTAGGGAGAAAATATAACAGGGATGCTTTGCTATTGTCTGTCTCTTTCTCTAATATAGCCAGCAGTGTGCCCACGTTCCCATGCAATGTGACTATAATTATAAGCTGTGATCTATCAAAGCAGGACCTGGAAATTTTCATATTATTTCTGTGCAAACATACATGAAGGGCTGCAAAACAGTTAAAGCATTGACTCTTCTCATCTTAGCACATTGTTATTTAGCACCATGATTCTGTACATAATGAGAGTGTCTGGGTTTCCAGTGAGTAAGGCTCGATAGTATCACACAATTAGATAAGAAATATAATGAACATGTCCAACACCTCACCCAGGTTTACTGTCTCTTGGTATCTAATGGAAATTGCTTGCAGTTGCCTCCTCTTTAAATGATGATCCCACACAAGAGTCTTTGCAACTAATGAAAAGTCTTGAAATACAAGAACATACTTAAAGAGCCCTTTTTTTTCAGTTTTGTAACTTATTTGTGCTCAAGAGTCTGTTTCTCATTTTTTGTTTCCCCCACATGCTGATAAACTTCATGTTGACAGACTGAAGGGGCTGAACACAAACAAGCCCTGAAAGTATGGATTTCAGCTTTGGCATTTACTACACTAGCAACAGATGTCTCCCCCAACCACTTCACCAGAGCACCGGTGGCCTGTTGTAAAGGAGTACAAACCCAGGCAAAGATAGGGTTGCCCTCAATCTAAAGACACTGAAGTATTTTATAAATGTGGTATTTATAGTGATGGCAGGTTATTGATACTTACAGGAGCATCACAGCTAGAGGCATAATGGAACTTTTTTTGGGTTATGGGAAATACAGTCTGTGGCCTCAGGCTTCAACGTAGCCTTGAAAGACAGAGGACAGTTATTAGCTTTGAAGATCTTATAACTTGCCTCCAAGGAAAAGAGAGTCTTGTTTTGCTAGACAGGGGCTTTGAAGATAAAAAAAACCCCACAAAGAAAACACTGCCCCCAAACAAACAGCCCCCCTCCACAAACCAAAGCAACTCATCCCACCCAGTTTTAAAGGCTCACTTTCTGAAATGTTAAAGTGTTCATGAACCAAACATCAGTTCTGCCATTCTCTGGGAAAGAGATACAGAATCTCCTGAAAATTTAGATCACACAGGAAAGAAATGGTCAGGTGTGTAAAACCAGATTTAGGGGTTTCGGTCTCATTTTTATCTGGAAAAGCTTTATTAAAATATTCTGTCTAGCTATCAACCATCTTGCCATTGTCCCCACAGGACAAAGACACATAAGCCTTGAGCACAGATCAGTTCAGCTGGTGCAGCCTATGCCAGCATGGAAGAAGCACAGGGAGAAGCAAGGGCTGAGCAGAAGGTACTTGCAGAGGTCATCAGAGGTAACTGATTAGCTCAGGAGCACCCAGGAAAGGAAGAGCTATTCTTATGCCCATTCAATATTCAGCAGTATCAGATGAAAAGCCAAGACAGCTGGTGTCCTATGATACTCATTATTCACAAGTTTTCACAAGCATATTTTCCATGCTACCATCCAAGGTTTTAAAGAGACTATAAAACAGTATTTCATTCATGACAGATCTCTGCAGAACCCCCCTCAGTACATCTCATCACTTTGTCTGTGAGTTGCTGAGAGCAGTTTTCCATCAAAATTTTCACTTGAGTTGCAGTAGTAGCATTTATACCATGTTGTTACTATGTCACAATAGCACAAATCTCAATGAAGTCAAGACAAATGACATCTACCTCCTCTCTTTTACATGTAAGATCTACACCCTTGTTCAGAAAGACATTAGCTTGATTAGAGTCTACATTGATTTTATTTTACATCTCACCACTTTGCTTGATAATTTTGTTCCCGGATTTTTTTTTTTAAAACCATGGGTCTGAAATTCCTCAGCTCCTACTTTTTAAAACCAGAATCTGAGTGTATACTTGTAAAAGAAAATTCTCAAAGATAGCTCCTAAAATTGCCTAGGTTCTCTATGTACTCTGCAAGGCCCAACCTCTTTAACAACATCTAACCAGCTAAAGCATTCCCTACCCCTTTCTTTCCCAGCTGTAGCTTGCATTCTGATGGGTTGTTACTAGCACTGCAGTTGGCTTTTATAGCAAGGGACCATTCTGCCAAGGATGAAACACCTCTGCCTTTCCAGCTGCTGCTCTGAAGACTCCTCCCTGTTGAAGGGTGGATCAACTTGCTCCCTGGTTTTACCCCACGAACATACTCCTTGTTCTTCGATATTTGTACAACACATATCATTGTTTCTCATTTCATTGGCCGATCTTTTGATTTTGCCTCTGTATTCTTGTGTTAATTACACTTAGCAAACTGGTCAAGGTTCCCCTCCCTTTTTTTAACCACTGTTGAAGATTTCATAAGTTGGGTTCTTAGCTCACTCCTAATTTTATTCCACTTTGAAGTAGTTTGCAATAGTGCCTGTATCACTGCTTTTTAAAAGAACTGCCTGTTTTGCTTTTGACTACTTCCCATGAGCTCCAACTTCTCATTTCTCATTGCTTCAGTTCTGTTGTGACTCTGAAAATTAATGGTATCAGTGACAATTTTATTAAGTGAAACATAAGCTACTCTCTCTGGATGAGACAAGTAGGCTGGGAAACCAGTGAGAGTGAATGACCAGTTGTCTGGTGTTTCTCCTCAGCAAGGTGGCTTCTTTGCTTCATATGACTTTCCTGTTTCTTAACAAACTATTCATGCCATGCAAACGATAAGTGTCTACTAAGACTCCTCCTAGTCTCTCAGTTCCCTCTTGTAACTGAAATTTGAGTTGAAATGCAGTTTCCCTAAACCACTGTCCTAGGTTACAATGTAAGATGTAATCAAAACCATGTATTCTATGATCATCTCCACAAGCTGTTAAAGCAGGACGACTCATCCCTGATAACCCCCTCCAGGAGCTGTCTCTGTTTAATGGGCACTCAAGGACCCACCGCATGACTCATAGAATTACATCACCCCATTGTGAGATGCTCTGCCCAGGGGGAGGAATAAAGCATTCCCACCTGGATATAACCTGGGGTTTGGAACAGCACAGGCAGCCTTACCTACTGGCTTCTCAGAGGACAAGAGCTACCACTGGACCATCAGGTGAAGACCAGACCCTTTTCTACAGGACCACTTCATCTGGACTGCTACCACCACCCTGATTAACAGGGTGTCAGACTGTATCCTGACTCTGTCAGTGTTCTTGTACTATAGCATTTATTTTAATTTTCCTATTAAATTATAATTCTGACTTGTGAAAACAAACCACTGGTTTGTTTTCAAACTAGTACAACCACTATTCAGCAGTAGGAGTGCTAGTAAGAAATACGAACATTTGGGAAACAGCCTTGCTATAGATCTATAGAAATACAAATCAAAATACGGAATAACCGTCTGCTGGTTAGCTTATTTTTACAAAAAGGGACATTGAGCTTATTTTTGTTCCTAAGTGAATTGCAGTACCATAGATAAAATGTATAAGCTTACGACAGTATCTTTGAAATCATGTACAAATATTACAGAGATTCCTCTGGATACTGCTTGCTATTTTAGAAATGAAAATGTGATTCTAAAGGATTTTCTGCCAAACATCAGCAGATTCCCACAATGAACTCTAAAACCCTTAAAAAGGAGAAGGGAAAAAAGAAAGAAAAAAAAATGAAACATCTAATAATAAACCTTTTAAGACAGCAACATAAAAACCACTTCCTATCATAATGCTGTGGCACAAAAGACATATTTTAAAACCATATATCAATGAATAATGCACTTATCACGCAGACTGGAGGCATGTATGAAACTCACACTTAAGTATTCTCCAAAGAAATATGTCTAGACATCTGAAATACAGTTTCTTGGCCTTTCTCATCAGCTGAAGCCTAACTATGATATATCTGTCAACAAATGTGGCAGCAAATATTAACCTGTGTGATTCATTGCTGGTTTTGCTACAATTAATTTAATCATGACCATGTATATCTTAATACTCTCAGTGAATTCAATTTAACTCATTCATATTATGTGAAGGAAATATACCAAATACATTGCAAGAAGAAAGAGAAACAGATGTCAGGAAAGTTCCCAGTCAGCAGATTTTAGAATTAATTTCTTGTGCCTTATTCGTTATTAATACAAGCAGTTTTAGAACAAAACATAAGATGAACTTTTATTATTAGTTGTTCACTTCAGCTTGCTGGGGTTGTTTCCATTTTTAACATTTTATATTTTCCTGATAATTAAAAAAAGAGATGGGCTAAGTAGGACAGAAGATAACAGAACCACTCACATTACTAGCAGCTTACTGAAGGAAAAACCTGAACAAGTAAAGTCTCCTTCAGTTGGAAATCTAGACCTTTATTTAAACACTAAATTTAGTCAATGACAATAAAAGTGGAAAAGTAATTGGACAGTAACTAAATGAAGGCATAGGTGGAAAGCAACGTTGTTTTTTAAAAAAAGCCGCTTGCAGGTAAAGTATAGTTACAATGAAACATCCTGAAGCTGGTCTGTACACTGGCTATCACACATAAAAGAACAGAGAACAGAAATCTATATGTCTGAGAGTCAGAAATCTAGGGAGGAAATGTTCATTATTGGCAGAATAACCAATAGCATGTTATGAAAAAGGAAGAAAAACCCTCAGCATAAATCATATCAATGGTGAAGTGAAGAGAGACAGGAGGACTGTCATCCCAACAGCTGGAAAAAGTGGAGAAAGCTCTGAATACTACAATCCCATGGGGGAAGGAGGGACAAGACATCACTGAAGTGAGTTTAAGACACACCAGTTTTCAGATACCTCATTAGATCTTTTAAGTTAGTGAAGTCTAGCACCTGAGAAAAAACAGATAACTGAGTTCAGAGTTGAATGTGAAAAACAAACTGTTACTGCAATATGCAAAATTGCTCATTTCTTATAAAAGCCTTCTTTAAATAGAGGGGAATTAATGCTACAGGCATGTGTGTTGGTGTGTGTGTTTATTTTTCATCAACCTATTTTGCTCCCTTTTGTCCCTTATTCTGATGCTGAACTCTGCTATACCAAAATTCTCAGTCTCACCTGACATTTTCTTATTTGTTTTCTTCTCACTTCTGAAGCTCTCCTTCCTTTTCTATCCAGAATAGATTCTCTTAATTTGCACAAATCCACTGCACTATCTGCATTCACTTCTCTCACGTCAGTATCTACCTATGTAGAAAGTTTACAAAAAATAATTCTTCTAACAACAGGTATCATTGTGCCCAAGGAAAAACCAATTAAATCATGAAGATAACACGAAGAGGTAGCGAACCTCATTTGCATTAATATAATCCACGTTCTACTTCTACGTGACTGAAATGAAGTCTGTGCAGTTAGACTTACTACACCTGTGTACTCCAGACAACCACATAAATTTAATCCACATAAGTACAGTGAAGAGGAGAATCTGTAGAAGGAAATCCAAAAATGTTTAGCATAACTGATATACACTTATTCTGGATGGATATTTGGCTTACTCATTCTTTGCCCTGCCTGCCTCCTTCCGTTCTCCACTGGCTCCCAGTCCCTGGAAGCAGTGAAATTGCATCCAGAGAATGCTGTTATAATAATTACTCCTTGCCCCTTCCTTAAAGGTGCAGAGTAATCTGTGTGCAGTGCTCCTACAACATTCAGATCAAGAGAGCCAAGTACCTTCCTGTCAACCAGTTTGCCATTTCAAAGGTGTGCAATGCAGTACAAAATCCACCATCCTAGCACAAATAACACAAGAGTGAAAAAAAGGTGAAAGTTTTGCAAGGGCCACCTTGTCCTGAACTCAAGTACTTTATCATGGGCTTGACCTAAATTTTGCAGCAAGTGGAGAGGATTCTGGACATTCTCCAGCAGATTAGATATGAACATGAATAAGGCTCTGGGGCCCTGCATTCTCTGGGATGCCACAGGCATGGGACTTGCAGAGAATCCACCCTTGCTACAGAACTGTGTTCCAGATTTTAATTAACCAAGTTTCCTTGGTTAAGCTTTTCCTGTGAAAGCCTCCCACAGTAAAAACATTCTTTAAAAATGTTATGCTGCAGCAGATGAAAATAAACCTAGCTGATGAATTTTCGAAAACTTTCTTGGAAAGAGCATAATTTCAAGGACTACAATCATTCATTCCAGATACATGGTTCATGAACTCAAAAGCATCGCATCCAAGTACTGCACGTTCTCATCTTTCCTAACTGCCATATGCTGCTCAGTCGTTTCATTTTATATGCACCCACATGGCTCCAGGCTTCATGGGCAGATGGCTCTTTGCCACCTAATCAAATTCACACATCAAATACATCTCAAGTGAGGTCTTTTGTAAAACTGTATCCTCCTTTAGTTTTTTCTTCCTTTCTTGAGCATTTGAACATCAGTACAAGCTTGTACTACCAAAAGGTTCATAATATTCAGATATAAGACACTCATTCTTCAAGTAAGCAAACAAAGTACAAGCAGTTCTACCTCACTCTAAAAATACAGTTCTGTATACTCGGAACTTCACAGTATACCCACAGAGTCCTTAATATCCCTTTTGGTTCTATTTTGGGTCTCTCCTTCTTCCATAGCCACATTTGTTCTTTGAACAGAACACATCTACATCCTCTGCCTCTACATAAGCAGCTAAAATAATGTATCTTTACTCCTGCAACCAAGTGACAGTTTTTGCTGCATTGCATTGAGCTCGATGTGGTACCTAAATTTGGATGCCTTCTAATTCTCTTTAACAGGATATTGATAAAATGAATTTTCATGGATCAGCTCATCTTGATGTAGGCTCATGGCCGTTGCTGTCATGAACTTAAAACCTCAGAGTTGCTTTTGATTCTCTGGAGCATCCTATTCATCAGACAGGAAACTTCTCATATTAGTAACTGTGGTATTTCTTCAAGCCACTGTGACCTACGTTGCCTAACTGGGTTGGTTAAATGTTTCACATGCTTTTATCACATTCTACTGCCACAATTTCTGCAGCTCTTTACTTGCTGCATTACCTGTCATGTCCATTAAATGCATGCATAAGCACACATCTTGTCTGTCTGAATGCACAGCAGGGTCAGGGTTAGACTGACAGTGATGGAATGTTGGTTCTCAAACCTGTACAATTCTTCAACTTAAAAAATACTGCTTTCCTTATGTGGATAATCTCCTCATCTTATTTCTTCTAGGATATGTTTTACAGATACCAGGATAGATACAAGAAACAGGGTCACCTACATTAAAAGTGATTAAACCCTCCACTTTACACCTTTTTCTCTAAAGAAGGAACAGTGTACTAATTTTTAATATTGCCTTCAACAGTTATGGGTAAAAACCCTCACCCTGTTAAAACCTGTAAGAGAAACAAAGCTGCTGGGTATGAACATTTTAAGGACACCTAAAAATGGTTTTGTAATCTATACTAATCTATCAGCTATTTAATACCAGTTATTTTAAGATAGCACATTTGGAAGAGTATTATTTGAAATATTTTTAAAGAAGAGCAATAGCAGAAGAGTGATGGAATATATCATATTGACACTGCAGATGCATAATAGAATAGAAACATTCATAGTAGCACTTATTAAATTGCTTAGAAAAGCTAGATGTAAACTGTGATATTTTAAATTGGCATTTATTATTTTTTGTCTCAGAAGACTACAACTAAACAGCCTGCACAGCTCACCTTCCCATGCTACAGTCAGTCATCTGCAAAATAATTAAGGGCTATCCCAGAGAACACAGTGACCCAGAAGCCAAAGATAAAGTGTTTACAATTTCTTCCAGAGATTACCTGTTTAGCTACATATAGTTCTTTACATTTACAGTCCCTTCTATTGCTCTGCTGAGAGTAGTAACCTGAATATGCCAAAAACATAGTGGGAGCCTGCTAAACATGGACTAAAATTACTCCTGTGTCTCATCGCTGCAATGGTTTTAACAAGTGCTGCACAGGCACAGTATGAGTAATACCATTTATAATCAATTAAGCTAATCATCCTTATCCCACTTCCATATCCCTTCTTCCCCAAGGACAGATAAAAGGCATCTCCTAGTGATTTTTTAGACACTACTGTGTTAGCCATTTCAATAGACAAGCGCTCCTATGACTCAGAACACATTTTGACAATTTTCAAGCTGTTTTGAAAATACAAAAGACAAAATCTAGTAAGTGGGTATTTGCAGAAAGACACAAGTTTTTGACACTATTAAAAAAAATAAAAGTCTGCCACTTCGTATAATTTTCTCTATAATCAGAGCCATACTATTTATACTCTAAAACTAGTATTCTGCTTGCAAGCATAAGGTAGGTCCTCCAAGTATGAAAAATAACCCTAAACCAACACACAACCTGCACATGAACCCCTCAGAGGAAAACTCTGTGTACACATTTTCCAACAATAACAGGAAGGTGTTCTACAAGGCATTTTCTGTTCTTCTCTCTTTTGATAACAAGGCTACAGAGCCTCACCTCTCTGGCCCAGAGCCACAGAGCCACCCACACTTTTCTGCTTCCACAATTGGTGCTTTATCATACCAAACTGACAAAAGGACCACTGCCTTGCTTGAGCTTTGCACACTAATTGGCCTGATCTAAATTAGGAGCCTTGTTAACACTCTCCTTTGCTCCTCAGCAGTGATGGGATTCAGGCGGAAACCTGAAGCCATGCTGATCAGAGGAGGCGAGGGTAGGCATGAATGGGAGCAAATCCCTCCATGCTGAAAGTCACAAAGAGACTTTATTGACAAATCTTGGCTTAATTTTTTTTTTTCAGGATGAGGCAGCTGTATTGGGGGTGTTGCAGAAAACAACTTTGTATTCAAGGAAGCAGAACAGGAACTTATGCTATCTAATGTAATGGATACCTAATGCTAGTGTTCTGAATTTCTCACCTAGAAATGCTTTGTTACCTTGCCAACAAAGAACTGAACTAAAATGATTCATGAAGCCAAGTGCAAAGATCCTATTCCTGAAAGTCCCTTCAGACTGTGTTTTAGGCATTAGGTGCATTCTTCCAAGACAAAAACTATACACACTGCTAATCAACAGAAGTTCAGAATTAAGAAAACTGTTAAAGGAAGACGATTTAAGGTAAAGAATTCTAGATGCCAATTCTGCACAGAAGCCGGTTCATTTTTATGTTTCTCTTCCAATGTCACCTACCTTAAGGGACTTTATGCTTGGAACAGAAGAGCATGGAGGAACAACACTGGGTCAGTTGTAATAGTCTGGATGGAGCTATAGCTTCATGCTGACAAAAGCACATCCTGTGGGGAAAACAGTGAGGCAGAAGCAGCAGACTAGAAACATATATCAGTGTGCTTCAGCTACTGGAACTCTGGAAAAAGTACTGTATTAGGTCAGAACAATGGTCAGTTTTGTTTTTTATTTGAGGATATTTCTGAGTGGAGACTTTAAAACTAACATTTTAAAATACCGTGTTCCACACGTAAGTCTAATCCTTTTGATCCCATGACCCTGAAAAAAGTCTCATGGCAGTGAGTTCCACTACTACATTACACGGTGTAATGAAATAAAAGTTTGAAGTTTGCTGCCTGATCACTTCTTTGAAATCTTAATTCTTAGAAGCTATCAAATATTTCCAAACCAAAGTCATGAACAATGTCAAACTGGTCCTCTTGTCACATTTTAGTTTTCTGTCTTTTTTTAAAACCAGCATCAATTATGGTATTTGAGAAGACAAACCCTGATTTTAAGTAGTGGCATAATCTTTTTGTTTGTGTTTTTTTTTTTTTTTTTTTTTTGGGACTGCCATTGAGCCCTAACCTAACATTTGAAGAAACGCATGATGGCAGCAGTACTTGCTTCCTTAGTAGTTTAGAACTCCTCAAGCTTCATTATTGCACATGTGATGTAGAGTGATATGCATTTATTAAGAAGAAGTTATGCCTGGCAGTTTAGCTCTCAGCAATTCAGTATTAAGAGATCTTCCTGAAATTCAGTAAAGGAAGCTTCAGATTTAATATACAGTACTTCCAGCAAAAAGTCAAAGTCAGTCTTAAAAACATTCCTTGGATTACTGAGCCCAAGACCTTCCTATAACTAGAGCGCAATACTCCTTCCTATTCTGGTGACACATCCTCCTTTAGTAGAAAAAAACTTGTATTACTTCATTCTTGTTTCTGAATTCTTGTGTTTAAGGAGCAACAGGAGGCACCAGAATGACCCTCTGAATGTCACTACTTTATATTAGCTTAGAGGGGGTGTGTGTGTGTGTTTCTTTGCTTTGCACCCAGTTATATATTTGAATGTAAATTGGTATTAATTAGGAATACATAATGGTATATTTGGATTTACATTTTCTATATTTGGAAGAAAATCAAGTCCTGATGAGCAAACAGGAAGAACTGAAAATAGAAAGAGGCCAGCTTGCCTCTTCTTCCAAGTGTGAAATTGTGAATTTATTTTATATTGTGCTTCCTAAAAGTGAAGAGTTTAGACTACACACCAATAAAAAATGGCTAACACCATCACCATGTGCCTGTGGTTTTGGGAACGATCACGGCTACAGGAGAACATGCCTAGACCCCTAGACAGGTCTAAGAACAGAAAAAGTCTGAACAGCTTTATGTGCAAAATAGGTGGCAACACACTTTGCTTAGAGACAATGACAGTTCCAAGTATACATGAAAGCTGATTTTTAGGCACGTAGGAAACTATGCCTCTTGGGTTTTGCCAGCAGGTTCAGATGGCTGTGATCCTGGTTAGATACAAGTGTATTTAAAACCCTGTGGAAAACCCTAGTTGACATGTTAAGTTACTCAAACTGCAGACAGGAGAAACAGTGTTGATGTGACAATAATTTATTATACTACGGCATGAAGAGTTAAAAGACAATGCTTAAAGCTGAAATTCAACCCTATGCAGAGGGACTAGTGCAAGATTCATGTTCTACTTAAGAACTACTAGAGCACTGCTTCCAAACAGACCAATACAGAAAGCATCAGTGGTGCTAAGAGTCATCCTAAGAGGAACTCCTCTTAGGAAAAAAGCCTTGGGAAATTCTCTCAATAAACACTTCACTGCTAGGACTTGGGTCTAGAGACTAACTGCAAGATGCAGTCTCACAGACACTTTTCTGGATTTAAGTGTACAATCACATCATTTTCTTAAAAAACTGCCTTGAAAGCTAAGGTTTTGAGACACAAGATATAAAAAGGTGAGAGAGCCAGGGGACAGAATAAAAATAAAACATGATTTTCAGTGTCTTCAACACCAAAACAAAACTGTATTACAGATCACTTTGTAGCACTTTACAAAATGTACACTATATATATCTTATATATGCATTTAGAACAGTATTATTTCAGTCGCTGAGTTCTTCCTCATCACTGAAATAAGCACTTTTCTTAATCCGTGGACGTTTTGAATCATCTGAAATTGAAGATTCCCCTGCAGTCTGTGTCCATCTTTGCTGTTCTTCCTCAATTTTGGCTTGCTATAATGAAGGAAGGAAAAGTATTAGCTGGGATTAAGAAAAATTAAGGTGCATTACAAATAATAATGCTAATTATCAATGTACACTGAATTATTAAATAAGTTAAAGAATTACAAGTGTTTATTTCCAGGTAAACTGTGTGATCAAAGCACTAGGAAACATTTCTGAAAGTAGTTCTCACATGGAAGCTGTCTTCTACACCACAGCAGGCTGCCTGGACTATCCTGTATTCTCAAAAATAGGAATTTTGCCTGTGGCAAACTTCCAAAAAATACAAAGCAGCTGAGATCTAAAGCAAAGGATGCCTCATGTTTAAACTGATGTTATTGAATTGGCTTTGTTCCACTAATAAGTCTTCTATTCGTTGTCCTTTGCAGTCATTCATTCAGATAATGAGTGCCTTTGGGGATTATTTCTGAAGGTTATTCAACTAATAGTTTAAAAAGAAGCTTCCTATTTTTACCAGTTAAAATCTTTGGATGGTGATAGAAATGAGACTGTTTCCTGGCTTTATAGGTTTTATTTCCAATTGTGGAGTTTTTGGGGAAAGGGAGGAAAATTGTGCATATTTGAATCTTTTTTTTGGGCTACAACATGTAGAAGTTCTGCACTCATTACAGTCATATCCAGAAAAAGTTATTAACTTCTGAGGGTTTTTTGGGGGGGACAGGCAGACAGAGAACAACTTTGACCAGGGAGCCAAGAAATTTGAATATCAGGTCAGGCTTGTTTTGGGTAGTGAAGCAAAAGGGTGTATAGATAAAGAAGTAATAAAGACAGCAGCTACATACAAGATATGCATTCAATATGTTTTGGAAGATGAGGTCTATTAGAGAATGCGATGGTCTGTATCAGGCAAAGAAAGTGCCCCAGTAATAAATGTTCAAGGACATTCTAGTGAGGGCAGAGGATGTGTTTGGTCACTTATACATGACTGTTCTTCTGCCTCCTCGGTTAACAAAGTAAAGAAGGATTTGTGGGCAAAAACCTAGCAGAGCATCACAGCAGAGATGACAGAAGCAAATAGCAAAGGAGCTTGAAGGAAAGAAAAGACTGCCACACACAAACACAGCAATAGTGGAAGAGCAAAAAACCCAAACAAAATTCCACTGAACATGACTGCAATGTAAAGAAGCCAACTCTAGTTACCAATTACTGCTACCAAAGCAGAGCTTACTGAGTACTACAGGGCAGACAGACTTATGCATGTATATCAGAGCTTCTGAAAAGCAGCTAAAAAGGGAGTTGAATTTAAAAAATACATATGTCATGCTTCAATCTTGTACCTGAAAAGCTATGGCTTGGCTGAGGCTATCTAGAGCAGGGTCTTCTCCTTCCTCTTCGCTGTCTTCTTCCTCCTCACTTCATTGTGCAGAGAGAGGGAGAAAAAAAATATAGATCTTTAATTTAAATGTTTAGTATGAAAAAGCTTCCTAAAAAAAGTAGTAACACGTAACTAAATATACATACATTTCTTCTGGCTCAACTACTTTCTTTCTCTTCTTCTTTTCTTTTTTTTTTGGTGGTTCCCGCTCCCCCAGCATATTTTTAGGACAAGCATAACTTAAGTGTCCTGCTTCCTTGGAGAAAAAGAAATACTGCTTAACAGAAGCCATTACAAACAACTGTATGTTAAAATGTATCATGAGGGAAGTTCATGGGGGAAAAAATGGAAGCAATTAGTAAGATAAATGGAATGCTGAATTAGCACACTGAAGACAAACTTTTCTCTAGGCTTGCCATGGAAACGAAGAGATTGGTGGTGATATGCGTGCTTAACTGCAGACTGAGAACAAGCAATGAGCACAGTAGATTTCTTTGGCTGTTGCAATAACTGAATACACTACACATGGTTTATATTCAAGACAAGATAGAAACCTCAGCATTAACAATTTAAGACACAGGAGTGAAGCAACACTTTTGTTGTAAGAAGTGTTACAAATATAAATCGAATTTGTATTGGACATTAAATACTATCCAAATCTCAAAGTCCTACATTACTATGTTCAGGAAAAGTCAGGAATTACTTAAAACTTAAAACTCACTTCTATATAAACCAGTTGTTTCCTATATTTATTTTGCTGCCAACTAAATCATGAACTTCCAAAGATATAGCAAAAGCAGGTATTTTGAAGCAAAGGAGGTTATCATTGCAACAATTTTCATGTGCATCACTTATTTTCTTGGGTTTTATTTCTCTTTGTTACTTTCATTTTCATTACCATCTACTATTAATACTATTATTTAATATTATTTCAATTATTAAGCTGTCCTTATCTCAACCCACAACTTTTGTCCATTTCTCTACAGTTTTGGTTTTACTCACCCCACATTCGTAACACTTAGACTTATCAAAGTAGTTACGCCTGCGAATGAATTCTGCTGCTCTTCCATTATCAATGGCAATACTTGCTTTTATTACTCTTCCAAACAACTACAGAAAATTGGAAAGAAAAAGTAAATGTTTTGAGACTGAAAGCCCAACCTTCCTGCCATAAAAACTTCCCATGCCTTACCTGTTTGTTATTAAGTGCCCGAGAACAGTTTTGTGCAGATTCTTTGTCCAAAAACAAAATAAAGGCAACTCCTTTGCTCTTTCTGGTGTCCTTGTCTTTCATAATGGTAACTCTGGAAACACATAACCACATTATTGATACACCATAATTACTTCAGAGATATTTTTTCCTTAAAGATCTCACTGCGATCTTAGCTTTGTTATACAGCAAAAGGATTAAAGTATATTCAACAATAAAAACGGTCTAACAGAAACTCAAAGGAGCAGCCAACCTGGCCATGTGTTTAGAGGCAGCCTGGAGATGATTTTAAAAAAACATGTGGTGTCTTTCTGCGACCAGTATCACTCTTAATTTCCTTGGGTGACTTGAAGAACAGAGAACATGATATTTAGATTTACAAGCAACCTAACTGGAGGGAACTACACATACTGGAGGCAAAAGGAAAATTCAGGAATAATCTGACCATTGCTATTACTGGTGAAAAGCACAGTGTGAACTGCCCCCAAAATGAGAAATCTATGTTCATGTAGGACTAATCAGCTAAACAGGTTCACAGCAGGAAACACTCACTATATGCAATATTGTTCTACAAATATCTTCAACTGAAATCCAAGGATCATGGATGCATGTGTTGTTTCATATGACATACAAAGTTAAATCTTCAGTCTAACATTGAAATCAACAGCTTCAATAGCACATTGAGAAGGTCAGGAAAATCTAGAAACAGTAAAACAAAACCTGAAGGAAAAAATTTACAAGACAGGGCCAAGGGGGTGTGTATGACAGGAACCCACACAAACTCAGTTCTTTCAATCTTAATGTCAATTGTATTTAGCTCTGAAAAAACCTAACAAAACAACAACAGTGAGAACCAGAATGTCAGTCTGCATGCATATAAAAATAAAAGTACACGTAAAAAAGTAGGGAATACACTCCTCCCTATGTCCACCACAGGCAGAACAAGGTTCAGCCATAAGGCAAGCCAAAATTCTAAGAAGTAACCAAAAAAAACCAAACTGCACTTCAATACAGAAGGCCTACCATATAACCTGTATAAGTAACAGATGACCTACATGGTAAAAAGTTTATGAAATAAAAATGCAGTCAAGAAAGCTCGAATTTCCCCAAACACACGCACAAAAAGGTTGAGCTTAGAACAGTTTTACTACCAAAGCCTCTTGGACAAGACATGTCCAACTGCATACATTAAGTTCAAGCGTCAATAAAACTGACCTTAAAACAATTATATTAATTTTTTTGTCAAGCTACTCTTTGAAGAATTCCAACAGAAGCCTGGTATGACTGTCAGGCTTCTAACTGGGATATTGAACATACCAGTTAATACCACAGGAATAGAAATAATCAAGTGTGACAGATCTTTAAAAAGCTAGGAACTTCTTGGAGCCGTAGAAAGTCTGATTTCTTACTGAACAAACTGAGTTGAAATCATAATAGTCAGGATATATTGGCTTTTCCTGCTATTTGTCACCTGAGACATGCTTCTGAGACTTCAACATCTTTGAAACTCTCTCTCTCACAGATTATTGCAACAGCTACTAGAAGTTAGAGAAGATACATGCTGGTTTAGGATTAAAAACTGAAGACTTGAGTCTCCTTATTCTGACCAATTAAGAAAATAAACAAACCAGTCAGCTCCTTGCTGTGGCATTTCTTTCTACCATTTGAACCCAGAGGCAGATATTCACGTATATCGTTCATGAATACCCCACATACGGAAAGCCATCAATGCAGCCTTACATCTAGCTTTAAGTAAAATACAAAGTAGTCACAATAACAAGTCCCTCCAGAATCTCAGAGAACTGTACACTGCGACTGTGGGAACTGTGACATCTAGCTCATGTAAGAAGCAGCTCCTTCTTTCACACTTACCCACTGTGCCCCACCTGTGTTCAAGGAAAGGGGAATAATACTTACTAGAAGAACAGTGTTTCAGTTATTTCAGAGAAAGGACTGATGGTATGTAACAACATTCTACTTGCTCTTAAGAAACGGTTAGCAAAACCTGTCCCCAACACAAATATTCTGTATTATGTATGTAACTGCAAGAACTACCAGTTGTTAGATTAAACTTATACTTCCTTAAAAATGAACAGAACTTCAGTACAGTACCACATTCATACTTAAATTACAAAGAGCTCACGACTTTCAAGTGAAGGAAAGACATAAAATATTTAAAATGAGAGGTACAAAAATAGAAGGCCATATCAGGTCACTTACTTGACAACTTTCCCATACTTTGAAAATATCTGAAATACAAAACAAAATAAAAAGATTTAACAACAGACAGTTGCATTTCACTAATAATAAATTTATCATGACAAACATATATATCAGTATTGATTTTACACTCAAAATTGTTGTCAACAAGTTTAATCTAAACAATGCATCTCTTAAAACTTACCCTGTACAGATCATTGTTTGTCAAAGCAAAGGGTAAATTGGAGACATACACTGTACTTTTGCTTGGTGCCAACCCACCACTCATTTTTCTGATGAAAGGAAAAAGAGAGAAGAGTTAAACTGTATTCAACAAAGAAATCAATTAAAAAACTGGTTTCAAGACTTTCAATTTTATTTCAAACGTAGCCCAGACAGCCATGATGAAGTTGTACGAGACTGTAGCTTTCATTTCCCTTGCATCATTTTACATAAAAATTAGTGTCTGACTTCATGGGCTACAGAAGATATACATTACTTCCTCCTCTCCTGGATCCAAACATATTTTTGTTCTATGTGAGTCGATTTGTGTCATGAAAAAACAGACAAGTTAGTGTACTTACAATAATCCTCTGTTGATCTGTGCAATAAGAAAGGTTGGGGGCCAAAGGAAACAAGCAATGTCCATTTATTAAACTTTATGGCCAGTATGTAAAATTACTGACCTTTGTACCAGTACCAACATGACCTGATTCTTTTTACAGTAACAGTTCAGCTGCATTCAACATAGAATAAAATACAATTGGTTCAGGGGAAAAAAAAGCCTCCCTAAAGCACAGTCCTAATTATTGTGAGGAGGGAGATAAATACATTTTAAAGCCAGTGTAGTACGATGCTAAAGCAGCATGCTCTCATTTCCTCTCTTAGCTATTGCTCAAGTTTCTGCACTCCTCTAGAAATGCACGTGTCCAGAGCTGATGGTAAAGCAGCATCTCTGTAGAGGCACTCCCCTTTCTCCTCCTGATTAGGCAGCTTTCTCCTGGCAGGAAGAAAGAAAATTTCCAATCTTTCCATTTTAATTTCCAATCTCTTCTATGCTCTTTAAATTGAGTATGTCTGGAAACAATGATTCAAGTAAAAATACTGTTATAACCACATGAACATCATCTAATACTAGATGAAGAGTAACTGAACTAAATTGAGAACGAAGGATTAATGTTTTTCTTCACATTTGGACATTTCCCAAAGTTTTAAGTGGTGTAAAGTCTGTGCAGAACACCCTCTTTGATCCATTCTGTAGCCATGGCTCAGACCAAGAGCTAAGTGAGTCAAATTTAAGATCAAAACATAGCCCTTATGAAAGGCCACACCAAATACTACAACAAATCCATTCGCTACACAGTCCAATGTCTACCTCCTTGTCCAACTTCCTACAGCCTTATTACTGCTTCCTGGCACCTTTAGCCAATTCCCAACGGAGGATCAAGCCATTTCTTCAGCAAGACCGACTCATTTTAAAAACACAGACAAAAGCTGATGAAGGGATAAAAAACCTAAAGTATTAAAATCAGCATCTGCCACATTACAGTTTCTTAGGGGACTTCTTGGGTAGCCAGTCTGAACAGATTGGTTGGCCAAGTGCCAGCAAAGTAACTAATACCATGCTCTAATCCAGCCGACACTTTCTGGCATTTCATGATTCAGTTATCTGAAGGCCTGATATTCCCAGTAGACTCTGATTATCCAAGTGCTTTGCTTCTCTCTCCTGACTTGCTTACAGTATCACAATTCATTTGAGTGGCAGTTTCCAAGTGATTGAATTTTGAGGTTTTCCATGTTCAGAGACTGTTATTTGGCATGAGCAAAAACGGCAACACAAAGGTTAAGCAAATGAAAACAGAATAAATTTGCAATAAAGGCCACACATTGCATCTGGTGTTAGGCAGACTGGATTCATTATCCCAAATTCCTTTCTGCTTGGCATTAGTATCCTTGACAAGTTTAACCAGACTGACTTGGCAACATGCCACGTGAATAGATGGCCTGAAGTGCAGTTATCCAGATGTACAGTGGATAGAAGGATTTGGGAAGAGCGATCTCAACACTGCACCGTGATATGTTGCCAGTGCTAATATATTGCAGCAGTGGATGAGAAAACACTGGAAGTGAACCTCAAGTGTCTGAATAGAACAATTTCACTCTGCCTAAAAGGCAAGAGAAGCTGGAGCACCTTGTAACAGCAGACCAAGCAGCCCTCACTTTAACGGGCAGGCACCAGGGAGAACGGCATGACTGGAGAGCAGTCAGCCTGTGCATTCCGCAATGCCACAGTGCAAACCTCCACAGAGAAGGTGAGACATCGTGCGGAGATTACTACCGGACCAATAGCACAGTTGTTAGGAAGTTATTAATGGATGCAGCCTATAGGACCACCATTTTCAGCTGCACACTGCTTTTTTCAGAAGAAGCCGAAAGAGTTGCACCCATGAGCACTGGCTCCCAGACAGCTGAGGTTGAACACTGTTTCTACTCCCCTGCACAAATTTAAGCTTAACAGTTTTGCTGCTCCAACTGCCCAAATATTTTTAGCAATTTGTATTGGTTAAGACTGTTGTGCAAATACTTCTTATTTTTAATGTCTGACTCACTGACTCACAACTTTAATAGAAGAGGGAGTATAGTAACTGTATTGTTATCACCATTTATTCTAATGATGTTTTCTAGTGGGAGGAGTAAAAAATGCCAGTTTCAGCTTTAAGCTAACTCTCTAGACAAGATACGTCGTCCGGAGGCTCATTGTTACAAAGCTGAGAGTCTTTCTACTTCAGGAATTTTCTAACTTCAAAGAACTCTTCAGTATAAGTTTAACATTTTCATCACATTCTCTCTCCATGATTACCAGCTTCTCTGCTCAGCTGACAAGAAAGAAAATACATATCCCCTTCCCTCACAAAAATCCCCAAACCAACCATATAACAACATCTGAGCTTTCTTCTCGCTACAGGAGACTCACCTGAAAGTCATGTACAGCCTGGCTTCAAGGCTATATCCTGCTAGAGCTTTCCAACAAATCAAACCATTTCTATTTTACCCTGAACACTTTCCTGGGGCTTTCTTGATCTTCAGGGTATTACCTTAGTTAGTTAACTTTAAAGCATTGGCTAAAAGCCTTTACAGTATCTCCACAAAATTGTGCACAAGTCCCATTAATGTAATAGACTCTCTGTAATATTAATGCCTTCTTCATTTATCATTTTCACATACTAACTTTGACAATAGAGTTATGTCAGCATAGAGACCAAATGGGATGGGGAGTCCAGGCAGGTGTTACAGAAGCCTTTTTATTATTTTATTCAGGCATCAGTCTCATTTACAGAGATGAGACACAAGAGATGGTACATGGCTCATGCCTGCCGCAGGCAATCAAGGATCTCTTTGTTACAGAACATTCTTAAAAGTTTTTTAGCCAATAGCATGCTTCTAAAGTTTACAGACAACTGTTTTAACCAATCATTAGAACTACACGTACATCTGCTACAAACAATGCTCGCTTGTATGCCTTGTAATAACAATGCATAATATTCCATTATTAAGCTTAAAACTTAACTATCTTGCTAAGCATATTTTCTGCAGCCTCAAGACCTGTCTGAGACAAGCCTAGAAACTCTGACCATTGTTTAATGTCCTTGCTTACTATACAATTGTATCTTCTTCTATCTTCAGGCTTTTGCAGTCGCAGCCAAACCTAAATTCTTTGATTTATTTCTGAAACCTGTTTTTCTCACTCCACCTGAGAGCCTTCTCACCTTTCGTATTTCCCGCAAGTTATGTCTCACTACAATGACTTCTTGAATTGAATTTTTTTTGTCTTTTCTAACAACTCAAACTACAAGAAGCTATTTTTTGACAAGAGCCATCTGTCAGCAATGATTAACTCTCCTGAAAAATAGATTAGGTACATGAATATGTTTTGCTTCAATCCAATATGCTTAATGCAGCATCTGTCACTAGCGTTGGGGATATCACAAAAAGACAATGATTAATTTCAGTAGCTGGCTTTTCTACTCTATCCCAGAACACATAAGGACTTCACCATAACAGTTCAGATGCCTCTGAATCATCTAGTGGAGCCTAAATTTACTGATACTTTCATGATTTACCTTTGGTATTACAACTTAAAAGCACAAACTCGCATGCTTGTTTTTAAGTGCAGAGTAGCAAGGTCAGATTTATGATTTAATCAACTGAAGTATGCATAAATGATTTGCAAGCAAGTTTCTCAAGAGACTCCCACTCAGGGCAATTAATTTGAGTTTTTCTATCTTGATCCTTAAAACACAGTATTTTATTCCTGATTTAATAGTGTCAACAGAGTTTACACCCAAATCAACAAACTATTAGTTGTGGCAGGAGCTTGGCGCAGGCTTATAATCGAGTGTCTGTGGTAAACGACAATACCAAACTCATGTTCTCCTTGGTCCCTGACAAAGGTATTAACCACTTGCAACAATTCTGCCCTGCACAAGGGGCATGGAACAAGCTGTAAGAGCATAATCTGTTTTATCCCACAGTCACTTAAATAAGATCAAGAGTTGGTAAATAAAGTTATCAGCAAAGAAAGAATACAATCTGTTCAAGCCAAAGAGGAACATAGAAAGAATCCGTGTACTTTTATGTACTGATGTAACTACAAAAGCTTAGGGACAGTAAGACTGGGCAACCAGACTGTCAGCCAGGGCTACTTATCACATAAATATCATTTATATATGTTCCTTTTCCAGATTATGTATAGGTGTCCCATCGACCTTGGCCAAAATCGGTACAATTTTGTCCCAAACAGATACCATGATATGGTTCCATTTTCATCCTCAGTACTACCTGCACGTGGTGTTGGCTGGCTTTGGGGCCCTGTGTTCACAGCGTTTGCTGAGACTTTATTGTGAATGAATATGATACAAAGGTAAGTGCTTTACTCGACAACAAATGTACAATACCTACAAAGTAAGGAGTGGTCTGGAGGCCAGGGCCTGGGCTGTGTTCTTTTGCCTCAACTTGGAGAGACCTAAGGCCCTTAGAAATTTATCATTTCTATGCACCATTTCCCCCATGCTCCAAAGAGAAAGCCCATAAAAGCTTTTTCAACAGTGTCTTTTTAAAGGGATTCCCAGCACAGCCAAGACGGGAGAAGAGCTCCTTGGTTCAATCGCATCCCACCCAGAACTTCACCCAGGAGGGGCAGATCCGAGTAACTCACTTCGTGACGGCCCTTCCTCCTCAAATCACGAGACACGAGATTCTATTTCAGAGCTCAGTGCGAGCAAAGCGACATTAAAGCAACGGAACCACAGACTGCTTAAGAACATCCACACGCTGTATTAACACTTCTGGCCATAACATCGCCCTGCGTTTCCTTCACCACAGCGCGGCCCCGACCAGCTGCTTACTTCGTCCCTTCCTATTCCGCAAAGGCCCGAAGCGGGCGAGCTGCGAACAAGCGCTCCCGACACGCGCGGCGCCCCCGCCCCGGCGTACCCGTCACGGCGGGGCTCAGCCCGCGCGGGAGCCCATGGTGCGCCGCGGCCCGGAGAGGCGCAGGTGCGGTCCCGGCGGGACAGCCCGGGACGCTCGGCTCCCTCCTCTCTCGCCGCCGCCCGGCCCGTCGCGCTTCCGCCGACGCGCAGCTCCCGNTTGCGGGGCGCCCCGGGGCCGCCTCCCTGCCCCCTCTGCGAGCACGTGCTCGGGGGTCGCGGAGCGTCTGTCCTGGGAAGCGGCACCCTCGAGGATTGGCCTGGGGAGCGCGCATCCCTCCTTGCGCCGGGGGAGCTCCGTGGAGCCGGACTGCCCACGAGTTGGGGTGAATTGAGGTGGCGGGACAGGAGCGGTGGGAAGTACGGCCTTCTCTGGGCAGGCGGCTGCTGGGGCAGGACCCAGGATGGCTTGTAAGCCTTATCTTTTAATCCTTTTTAAAACCTGTATGTGACAGAAGACTTGGATTCTCAGTTTAATTTGTGTATTTGTTTTGAAGGGAAGGATCGTCCTATTTGTACATACGTCTGAGAGTAATTTTAAATAATTCGTAATGGATGTTTGGAGGCTTTATAAATCCCACATTGTAACCCATTTATTGGCGGGTGTGGTGGTGCAGGATCAGTATCCTTATTGTTTCTAGAGGGGTAAATAAGACATGAGTGTGTCACTCAGCTCATTTCCTAATAAGTACTAGAATAAATCTTTTAGAATAAATCTGTGTGATTAGTTTAACAGTAGGGTATGCTGTAATATTTTAAGTCCTTACTAATATTTCATCATCTCAAGTCTGCTCTTCATGTTTCTTTGTTCTCACTCATACTCCTCAAGTGGGCTCTTCCCCATCCATTACAGTTTTCAAGGATCATCTATAAATTCTTTATCTGGGATATCTGTGACTTCTAGGGAACAAAGACAGTCAGAAATACACAAAAACATGTGGAAACCACACAACCAGTGAGGACAGTTTGATACAGTGGTTTGCCCTGGTTGAAGTGCTGTGAGTTGGTTGGTACTTTGAAGAGTAATTTTTGAGGGCAGTGTGGTTGACCTGTTAAGGCAGCAGTATGGAGAGGTGCCATGTATTGTCAAAGTGTTTGTGCTGCGGGATGGAAAGCCATGGGAGCAGTGGTGATCCATGCAGTTCCTTGCAGTGATGTTGCTGGTGCAGCAGCCACATCACAACCTGGTAGAATATGCTTTTCATGGCACTGGCACTGATGATGGCCAGGTTGGTAACTGCAGATGGTCAGGCAAAGACAAGTGCTAATATATCAGTCATGCTTCTAATATAACCCCCAAAGTATTGCTTCCATTTCTCTCGTCCCAGTGGCATATTAGAATGATGTAGTAAGGAAGCGGAACTGGTGCGATTGTAAATCCTCATTGGAATGCTGCTGCTGTTAATAATTTTATTCAGTTTACATATGCTTGGATTATTTTTTGTTTTGAGGTAGGAGTTAATTTGACTTTTTGGTCAGTGATTTTTTTAAAATAATGCTTTTTTGGGGTTTTTTCCCCCCTTATTTTAAGTCAAAATTATTGTAAATGGGTTGAGAAAGACTGGATGAAAGCCTCTTCCCTCAGGTTATTTGGTATCTAGGTGAATATCCCTAGACTTGTTGCAGTCATACTTCTAATTGCTTTTGCAAATCTTATAGCTTAATATTTGTTATTAGGCAGAGACAGATTGTCTTTAAATCTCTGTTTTTTCTTAGTGCCTCTCTCACATTATTTTATTTCTTGATAACGTGTTGCATTTCCCCCTCTGCTCTTACACTTCTGCTTTTTCATTTTACCAGTAGGACTGTGTCTATTTAATGTGTTCTACCTGTCCCAGGTATGAGGGGAAGATGAGAAAGTTACTTTCTCCCCTAAATCCAGTTTTATCTGTCTTTCCTACTGTCTAGGTAAGATGTACTGACATATCTTTGAAGCATTATCAAATACACAGTCTGATTGTTGGAAGATAAAAAAAATGTTTCCTGTCTGTCTTTATGTCCTCACAGCAGGAATCATTGCAGGTATTATAGTGATATTGCTAATAAGTTACATCTCTTCTAGATCTTACTTGTACAAAAGCATTTGAGTTTTTTTTCTGAGCTCTCCAAAGTAGAGAAGAGACGGAATTGGCTCACGTTTGTCAGTCTCTGCAGTTTTTCAAAGTAATATCATAAAACCAGATATATCCCAGTGGCATGGGAGACACTTCAGCTGCCTGTCTCTGCATTTGCAGCACAGCATTGTTTTTATGCTTTGTTCACATATGGCTCGATGTAGCCATCTGGATTAGGAAGCCATATGTTTTGAAAACAAAAATGTAGATTCTGCAGAAGGATGGTAGCACACACTAGGAAATTATGAATCCTGGAGAAGTAGATACTTCTAGCCTTGATGAAAATTGATGTTTCAAGTAAATATAAGCAGACAAGAATTGTGTACAAAATGTTTCAAAATACTGGAGTGCTTTTGCAAATGCGTCAGGAATTTTTAACACATATTATTTATAAAGCAAAAAAGAATAAAAAATTACCAATTGATTGTTAGATAAAGCCCAGTGGTGCAAAAATATGAAGAGACCTGTGTAGTCTGCTTGAAAACCTATATTAGCATAGGGCACAACATAGTGCTAATTGGAGTAAAGCCATTCTTGTACTTGTGATGGTTGATTCTGCCTGATGAACTTTCTTCATTTCATTCCTCTAAATGCAAATGAGATTTTTCTTCCCCCTGCGTAGTTGCTTGTTGTCTGGTGTATATTTTTTGTTGGTGTGTTGACGTTTGTGATAGTGTATCTCTACTTTTTTTCCAGCATGTGGTTTTTTTTGTCAAAATACTGGTGTTAATTCTTGCTCATTTCAGTGAGGTCCAACAATGATGAAAAAAGGGAGTGTTTTTACCAGCCTTGCTGCCTGGTAATATAATGGGATGTGTATGTGAGTGTTGGTGCCTGCTGCTGGTGATGTGTGTTGGGATGTTGGAGGTGGTTTGGCTGACAGAGCAGCATGAGGTGTAAGTTTGCACTTGGCTTCAGTAGCACTTCTCTGAGATGTGTTGCTTTTTGAACATTGTGTTCAGTTAGCAGTTTCAATAACTTCTCCAGGCAAAAGGATAGGGTCACTACTGTATTTGTCAAAATGGAAAAGAAAGAAAAGCAGCCCACTTGAAAACCTTATCTGAGTTCAGCTTCTGGTATTTGTTATTGGTCTAAAAAACGGAGGGTTGCCATCAAGTGCCTAAATCTCTGTGCCTGTGAGAGGTGGGGGGGCTGTGGATTAGCAGGGGAGGGAGTGGGTGCTGTGGGCAGTTCAGGTGCTTCCCAGCTGTGGGCAAGGATAGGAGGAATGGTCTCCCCTGCGTCAAGGGCTGGGCATGAGGGACCAGAAGTGAAGTGTTTTAAGGCAGAGCACTTTGTGCTCTGATGTGATGTCTTTTCAGTGTAATGATTTTGTCTTTCTGTAGCTAATTCTGTCCCTCGCAGTACATAAAAACTCAGAAATGTTCAAGTACTGTTTTGGGCACAAAGAAAAGAGGACTGTGAGGACAGTGTAAGAGCGGATAGAGCATCCTCCCAGTAATGTGGGAAGGAGGGCACATGGGGTTGGCCTAAGAGCTGTTCATGCACATATAGCCCTGGTGTGCATTTTTTAGGCTTTAACAAAAGTCAGTGTAGTACAGGATAAAGAGAAGTTGAGGCAGATACTGTGAAAGTGCCGGGAAGGTGTTGCTGATGGTGCACCTGACCATCCAATGCAGCAATATGAGCAGTTCTTTCAGAACTAGTAACTCTTACACTGAGCCTGCTGGAGAGAGCAGGGACAGTGGATGCTCTCGCTTTTGTCCTTAACTGGGATAAGCTGGTTGATTTAGTCAGCTTTTGATTTATAACCTGTAGCTACATCAGACTGCTTTTGTGTCTTGGTTATAGAACAAACTTAAGGTCAAGTCTATTTTAAAATGGGACTGTATTTTAAGAATATACTCTGGTTTGTTTGAACCAAAGCTAGATCAAAATCTCTGAACGTTGATGCATCTTGTAGTTGAGGAAAGAGCTTCTTTGTCAGGATTTACTGTCCTTTACCAAAAGAAAAGCCTTTGTTAAATCAAGCTTTTCATTAACCTCTCATCACATGCAGCTGAATCTTATTTTTCTTTACAAAGACAGATCACAGGGTACAGGTGGTTAAAACATTTAAATTTTACCTGTCTAGTCTACTAATCAGAAAAAAATATGCTTACGATGAATATATATGCATTTTTTGCTTACCTCAGTTTCTTTTTTTTTTGTAGGTAAGTGACTGGATCTTCAGAAGCAGAGTTGCTAAAACTGACAGAAAAGTAAGTACAGGAGTTATTTTTTGCAAAAGTGTATATCGGACTTAGTGCTACTGCTGTTTACAGTTAATAAATGTTTTTGTCACGTTGATTCTTAGTATCTGTATTAATCAATATTTTTATATAGCCTCGTAAGTCTATTTCCAGTAAAGTGTTTTTATTTTGTGCAAGTAGGTAATGTTATGTATTTCTTCTTCTGAATATGACCTGCTGTTACTTTTCCTTATTGACTGTTTAGAGCTACGACTGTGAAGGGAAGGTTTGAAAAATATAATTCTAGCAATTGCACATCTACTTTCAATGTTGTATAGTAGATAATTTGTCACCTTTATAATCAACGGAAAGGTTTGAACTCAAGTCTCTTGTCCAGTATAGCATGACTAGAATCTCTTAGGGTGATGGTTTATTTCCATCTGTCTTTAATGACTAATTTTGATTTTGAAAGTCACCTTCCTCTGGAAAGAAGTATTTTTTTGTTCTGCTGGCTCCCAATTTAAAACAGGAAGTATCTGCATGTAAAGTATGTGTTCTATTCTTGTAATCAAAATGTGAGGCTTTGTACTAAGAAATGATGTGCTGCATTTTGATCTCTTTCCAGATGGCTGAGTTGATGAAATAATTCAAAGTTATTATATTTTATTAAAAAGTAGAAATTATTTAATCTAATAAATAGAGATTGAATTACTTTTTTTAAAGTTCCACTATTTTTAGCAGAGCAGTATCAAAATTGCTGTAAGGTATGTGTGCATGCATTTATATGTACGTCTAGTATTTGCAGTATGCATGTATCTCAATAGAGCTGTTTATAGCATCTCTAAGTCCTGTAACTTTACTGAATATACTGAACTAATTTCCAGTTGTTCAGTTGTTCTTGCCCATACTATGAGTTGTTTTTGCTCCAAGTACATTAATTACTTTTCATAACTAGAAAGACTTATTTTAAAGGGCTAATAATGAAAAGTGTATGTACAGGGCTTGTGCGTAACACATTATATTGGGAAAAGTCCGTGAACCTTTATTTTTCTTCTCACTATCATTTTGTCTATTCATAATGAGTCTCGTTTTCACTAATTGCATTTTTATTGTCTTAAGTGGCGTATCGAAGAGATGAAATGTGGTCTGAAGGGCGATATGACTATGAAAGAGTTCCGAGAGAACGTCTCCCTCCAAGGATTCATGGTGATGTAAGTATATAGTAAGCACTGTATCTGTAGCATTATAACACTATACTATGCCTTTATACAAAGACTTGTACCATAAGGGCTGGATTTATGTACCCGTGTAAGTTCCTAGTATACCCCAAATTCTTTTTTTCCCCATTCTTTGAAGCCAACAATCTAAACACGTGCATCTGCACAGAAATAATAGGATGCCTACAGAATTAAGTCTTGGTTTCTTTTTTTTTTTAATTTTCAAATCTGTTGGAATGGTTTTAGTTTATTTGTATTTTGATAAACTGTTTTTTTTGGTGTCATTCTTTGTGTTATTAAACACAGGATTTTTAATGACTTCTGGAGAACAAAAGGCTGTACAGTTTTATATTTTTCCACAATCTTTTCTTTTTAGATTAATATTTCTTTTAAGTAATTTGAGGATGTAAAGGAACTTCTTTCATCATTGTTCTTGTGACCAGCACAGTTTTTTGTTATGACAGTTAAAGTATAGGAGGAGGTGTTTATAACAAGTGTTGAAAGTACATCTATACTAAAGTTGTGCTTTGGAGCCCTGTAAGGGAAACACTTTACAGCAAGAGTGTCAATGGAAATCTACTTTGTAGGTACAGAATCTTCTGTGGTATGTCATGTGTGTATGTTACAGTTGTAAAAGCAAATGCAGAAGCTGTGCTTGCTGTGCTATAGAATAACTTCAGAATGCTTTTAGGAAATCTCTGTCCCACAGGGTTGGGTAATTTTTTTTTCTCCCTTGTCTGAAGTCTCTAGCAAAGAAATAAAACGGGTTGTAGCTTTTTCTTTGGATGTATTACATAAATAGAATTTTAAGAATACTTTTTGATATTTCTATTTACATCCTGTGCAATGTGCTTTTGGCAAAATAAAATTTCAGGTACCAATGCCTCTTATCTGACTTTCCTTTTACTTATCACAAATACTGAAATGATAGCATAGCTGATTTAGCCTATTTTCTGGGTTCTCTCTGTTACATTTTCAGCTTGTCTCTTTGGAAGCTTACCAATGTTGGTAAGTTGGTAATTAGTTACAGAGGCTTCTCTATTGAGATGTTTATTAGTGTTCGGCTCCTTTGTGACATTTTTAACTCTCTTTACAGGCAACGGCAACATTTCTGCATTTTCAGCAAGCTGGAAATCAGATTGATTTTCGCAGGGTGTTTAGCTACCTCCTTCTCCAAAATACTTAACAGGATAGGACAAGAGGAAAGGCATTTCCTACTCATTTCCAAAGGAATTTTCACAGATTTTTTTTTTTAAAGTAGTTTGACTGACTAACACATTGCCAATTGAATTTAACCATTGCATCAGTGATATTTCTAAATTCTTGTAGTCTTTCAGGCTGTCCAGGGAACAGTGTGTGAATAGGCATTATGAAAATTTACTTTAGAGTCTAAAAGATATGATGCACTCCTTTTGATGCAAGAGTTAACTAGATAGTTCAATGCTAGCTTTATATTGCATGTGTTTGGAACTGGGGTTGAAGGGAGTAGCAGAATACACTCACGACAATTAATACTATCCATCTGTACCAAAACAACACCCCCAGTAGCTGGGCAAACCAAGACATGGTGTCTCTCTGCCATACTGACAGATGGATATGGAGTTCCTTCTCACACAGCTCTGCAGATTCAAGATAGTTGGAAGGTACTTTCTGTCCTTGTAAGCCTGTGCTATTGTATTTGCGTCCCCATGTAGAAGTCTGACTTAATTTTGGCTAGACAAGTGAAATGGAATTCATTTGTTCAGTCTATGAATGTGCTTAGTGTTTGCTGATAGGTTAGTATGTTGGAAATGAGACGTGCCAGTGATACAGAATGAACTATTTTTTGTTTGAAGAGAGCAAGAGATGTGTCCTCATCTAAACTGGGTGCTAATTGTATATCAAGTAAAGATTGTAGTAGAAACATACGCTTTCAGATTCTGGTAAAGAACATAAAATTGCAAGCATTTGACACAACTATCTGTAACTCGATGCACATCAAGCCTTCATGTAACTGTTCTTCTGTGTGTCAGTATAGTTATGTGCTGGGGTCTTCTGGGTGAGGTTAAAGCATGAAGCAGTTTTATTTAAGCTGCACTGCACATCTTCTTTGTAAGACAGCAAACTAAAAAAAAAAAAAAAGAAAAAAAATTACATGTGGAGGATGTTCAGTGGAGGTAAGAGTAGATCAAGCATTGTGTAGTCTCCACTTTGCACCAGTATGGCTGTAGGCTGGCTTTGGATTGCCCTCTAGTCAGTTTGTTGGGTGGTCTCTGAAATCAGAACTAACTTTTTTTTTTTGCATGGCAATATTTAGCAGTTTGTGAATGTAATGTATTTTTCAGCAAAAATTATCTGTGGATTAGGTTGTGCCTTCTTACTGTTAAAAAAATAGCTTATCTTCCCCCCCCCTCCAAATTGCACATGCTAACTCAAGTCTCTGCATTTTATGTAAGGCCCATTAAAAAGTGTTTTGCCAAAGGAAGAAGATTTAAAATACAAAATCTTGCAATCATATTTTCGTTTGCTTTTTATTTGCAGTTGACTTACATAAAACTTAGTTCTAGAAAATTGCATTTGTATCTTTTGCAGTTGTGCAATTTGTGCTAAACAAAGAATTTCTTTAATTGGCAAATGGTGTATGACATGTTATTTGGAGGAAATAAATTAATTTTTTGTTCTAGCAAAAAGCTCCCTGAAATTTGCACTAAAAGAAAAACCAAGAGTGTTAAAATTCTGTCACTTGGATCCTCAGGTCACCTTCTGCATTGTATTCAGTGTGTGCTTATCTATTCAGATTATGAAGCAAGGTCTGTCTTAACTACAGTCTCTGCAGTGTGGAGGATGTTATGGACATAAGGAAAGTTGATAGTATTTTCAAATGGGCTCTTTGTTTTATAGGCATTACAAGTGTAATGTTCTTTGTAGCATTCTAAAGATAATGTAAAAGCCTGAGAAATACATGTAGCTAACTGATGCTCGGAAGGTAGCTAATGCTACTGCTATAAACTTTCAAAAGAAAGTTAAACAATGTTGAAAGTTTTCCTTGTGTAATTAACCTTGTAATGCCTATGGATTGAATATGAGTAGTGTCATATTAGATCTAATAAGTTATTTCACTGTCAGATTGGCAGGATTTCTAGTGTTTGCTGTTTCGCTGTGCAATTTCTTCTTTCAAATCCCATACCGAGCAAATACTTGGTTTTACTTTTGTTGATTCATTACAGATATTCAGCTGTTAAAAGCGATATGATTTTGTTTGTTTTGTGGTTTAGAGTGATTACCACAGAATAGTAAACATTGTGCCCAAGAAGCCACCACTGCTGGAGAGACCCGGGGACGGGAATTACGGCCGCTATGATGATTACGGTCACGCTGAGTACAGAGGCTATGACGAGGGTCGTAGCTTTGCCCACGACCGGAGAAGTGGCCCTCCTCACCGAGGTGTGCGTAAGGTACGTAAGGTGATTCTTCTCACAGGTTTATGATGTTTATTTTCCCATTAATGCTTGAATACTAGGTAATTAAAATACTGGAAAGGTCATCATTGTTGCCCCCTGCAGCCTAGCTGTTTGAAATTCTGTAATTTCAAGGTGTTGATGGTAATTTATATTTCAAAGAGGAAATTCTTCTTTATGTCAGAGCATATATATGTTTTGGAAACTTTGTGTTTTGTATGGCATTGCAAATTTTCTCTCTTCAGTACTGACAGAGAAAGAAAATAAAAGTAATGGGATACAGTGAATAAATTGAGAAGATATTTGCTGCAGGAGTTAATTATTTTTAGTATTAAAGGCTTTGGTTTTGCAGTAATTAAGTATCATTTGGCAACCAGCTATACCTGACATCTGATGTTGAGATACATGTTACACAGCTGTTTTTCATCTATGTTTTGCAGGGTGAATCAGGATACAGATGGGCAAGGAATGATCATCCTGCAAGACCTGAATACAGGTATTTTTTGACTTGAATAGTGCCATGCATAGGCTGTGAATATTTAGGGCATTTTACTTTGTTATCAAAACAGTTGGTAGAGCAGACCAGTGAAATAACAGGGAAGGGACATCTGTTGAAGTAAGAGACAAAAGTGGAAAAATGGTTTTTAGTTGTATTGTTTGAAATAGAAACTAAAGAAATTGTATGACATGGAAGTGTCTATTTTAGTATTTGTTTAGTAAAGGATAGGAGGCATAATGATGACATCTTTAGGATGGTAACCTGGAAGTGTAAGTAATTTAATGCATCTCTGATCGGTCACACTTCTTACATGATTTCAGAGAATTCTTTGGTCTGTTATTTGATTCTGTGGCTGCGGTACATTGGGGCCACAATATAACGATGACTGTGCCATTTTAAAGGTTGGTGGGATGAATAATGGGATTATGAAGTTCACCACAACCTTGTTCTGAGCTCCCTGTTTTCTTAGGTGAACTAATGAGTATGTATTTCCATCATATGTTATAGTAGTTTCTATGAACCCTTCTTAGTCTGTACCTCAGGTTCCTATTTATGAAATCTAAGGACAAGTAGTAAATCACAGGGGTGTAATATGCCTGCAGTGATGTTTTATGGGATTATTTGAGTTAGCTAATGAAGTGCACAGGATAGTGTTACACTCAAAATTTATGGACAAGGATGAAAGTCACCCTAAATATTTAGACAAGAATTGATTGTTAGTATAGCTGAAATATTAGCAGTCTGATCTAAGAATGTCATCTGATGGC
This sequence comes from Platysteira castanea, assembly GCA_013397175.1. NCBI lineage: Eukaryota > Metazoa > Chordata > Aves > Passeriformes > Platysteira > Platysteira castanea. The sequence goes on along the minus strand of VYXC01004225.1, from coordinate 996,018 downwards.
TGTGCTTATATATGCCACATCCTGCGTTTCCACTTCTCGAGATGTCTGTTGTACCAGGCCTGTATTTGTAGATACTGGGTTGTGGTGTTAGTTGTAATGTCATAGAATAACTCCTTGTTACTGCTATGTATTTAAAACTGTGGTTGTAACATACCAAGATCAACAAAAGTAAACCAAGTTAGCTATAGACACCCGGTCAGTTAGAAAAATAGCTGTTAAACCAGCAGCAAGTTAAAAAAAAAGACTGCAAGCAGGTTGGGAAAAGCTCAGACAGAGGAAGTCTGACAAGCTTGCTCAAGGCCTTAGTCTTGTGGTGTTGCAAACTCATTATGAAGCTCTGTTAGTAGCAATATCCATACAGGGCCACACAGTTGCAGTAGATATCTATTCCATTGCATGTGATGATTTAGACCTAACATAGATGGTTTATTTTGTAACATCACCATAAAATAAATCCTTCATATATCATAAGGATCTGTGTGCAATAGATTTCTTTCAGAATTGCATTCTTGGGGCTAGAAGCAATAATAAAGGGTTTTAAGAAGGAATGTTTCATAAAAACTTGTGTAAAAATTCTTCCATCTTTTCCTCTCAATTTAGAAGAATCAGAGTTGTTTAAAGCTGAGGAAAAAACCAAAAGGGCTGAGAAGACTGAGTTAGTGTCAGGCAGTTTATTGTACACGGGACAAGAGTGGCACCCAGTGGTGAGAAAGATAGTCTTAAATGCATCCTGATTTCTTCCTTTTTAAATGTAAGGTTAAAACGTCAGCTCATTTTGTTGAAGGCTTCATAAGTGTGTTGTGTGGTATATGGTAGTCCCATCTGAGTCTTTATTATATACTTCGTACTATGTAACTGTTACACAACTGCAGGAATGCAAGAACTTTCATAAAGATCCATGGTTCAAATATATTTACAATTGAATGAAGTCCTACTGATTTATTATATAAATAATCTTGAAAGTAAAGTCTTGTGATCATATTGCTAAATGTTTGTAGTATCTTGTGTTTTTAATAAACTTAATTACGATTTTTTGCATATTGCCCACTATTGAGCGATTTAGTGGATCTCAACAGAGGAAATCGAAGTACATTTCTTGGTATATGTTGTCTCCTGTGGTGAAAATGCTAATTACTTTCTATTGCAAAGACATTTTCTTCACAAAGCATGATATTAAAATGTTATTTTATGCAAAAATGCCTTCTTTTTGGATATGCTTAAAGTTATTTTAGGTAAGTTCTTTGGAGTATATATAATTTTTTTTTCTTTGAGGAAATAGGAGGAGGTTTAAGATTATTTTAACCAGAAGGATCATTTTAAAAAATTGCATGGAACATGGCTGAAGCATAGTTAGAAGTTAAACAATCAGAAGACTTGTATGGTTGGTGGGTTTTCACAGTCAGTACAGTGACTATAAATTCTTTAAAATAGCTCATTTATGGACAGAAATAATGGCTTTCTGGAGTATTTTTAAGGTCTCAATCAGCAGCTAAAAATGTGCTGTAAGAAGCTGTTGTTAATATGATGTTAGCATTTCCTTTTGAGTGTTCATCATTCACATTTCCCTGCTTCGGTTTTTGAGAACAAAACTGTCAAAAAGTACTTTCTGATCTATTACTCTTTGCATTTTTTTTCCCTCTATCTTGATTTAGAGTGCTGAATAACATTACTTGAGATTCTCCTGAAGTAAAATGCTGCTTGTCTGCAATATCAAATGTTCTTAAATGAGTCCTGTGTGCAGTTTTGGGCGCCACAATGTGAGAAAAGTATTAATCTATTAGAAAGTGTCCAAAGGAGGCAAACAGAGATGGTATAGGGGCTTGAGGAGAAGCGTTATGAGGAGCAGCTGAGGTCACTTGGTCTGTTCAGCCTGGAGGAGACTGCAGGGAGATCTCATTGCAGTTACAACTTCCTCATAAGGGGAAGAGGAAGGACAGGCACTGATCTGTGCTCTCTGGTGACCAGTGACAGGACCCGAGGGAATGGCCTGAAGTTGTGTCAGATGAGGTTTAGGTTAAATATTAAAAAAAGATTCTTCATGCAGAGGGTGGTTGGGCACTGGCACAGGTTCCCCCAGGAAAGTGGTCACAGCACCAGGAGTTCAAGAAGTGTTTGGACGATGCTCTCAGGCACCATGGTGTGATTCTTGGGGGTGTCCTGTGCAGGGCCAGGAGTTGGACTTCAGTGATTCTTGTGCATCCCTTCCAAGTCCTCATGGTCTACGATTCTGTAATTCTCTTAAACCTTGCTGTTGAAGAAATCAACAGTTACGGATTTTTTGTATTTTATTGTATTGTTTTCTTTGGTGGTATTTTTTGGGGGTTTTTTAAAGCTTCTTGCCTTTTTCTTAAAAATAGGACATGCTTGCTTACTTAGCATTTGTAGAGCTGTGGCTTCAGCCATGATGTGTCTACTGACCAGCAGCAGTTCTCCATGAGTGGCAAGAGGATTCCTGAGGTTCTGCCACTTGGTTTACTGTATTTTTTTTCTTGTCTTCCTCCTTATGGGGTTGTGCTCCAGTTTCCAATCAGCTGTTGTTTATATGGTAGACATTATCATGTCTAGCACTGAGTGGAGTGTTACTATTCCTTCTGCTATTTTCTGGACCACATGCTTTTTGACAGTTGTTAGCCCTGTTTTATATTATGTTTTGTGAACAGCGATCATCCTGACCATGACTTCTTTATGGCAAAGATATGTATTTTGTATGTAAAAAATAAAGTAATTCAGAGGATGTGCAGGGCATAGATTTCAAAATGAGTTCCCAGCTCTTTCTCTCCTGTTGTGTCACCTAAGGAATTCTGAACTCTAGGAACTGATGTGAATTTTGTTCTGTCTTGATTTGAAGTGCATCTTGGTTCAAGTGTAGTTGGCATATATAAAGAATTGTACATCATAGTTTGGAGAGAATTTTCTGCACACATTAAGGCAATTTTAATGTCTTGGTTGCTGATGCTATGAGAGCTGTGAGACTTAGCAATTGAAAGGAGTAGAGATCAACTAAGATGTGACTTTGTACATTTATCTTGTACTGATGTTGATCACTTCTGGAGCTGTGTTAGTGCTTGTCTTCAGCAATATATTAAGCTTATTTATGCAAAGCACTCATGCATGTCAGGTTTTTTAAAAAGTTGCAGGGACCTATGCTGTTATATGTTGAAGATTTCTAGTTTTGCAGTACTTCTCTGTGGGCCTCATAGCAATGGATTTTGCATTGAACTTCATTTTTAGGAGGTTGGATGAACTTTTCAGTATGAAATGCTTTAGAAGATTGTTAGCTGCTGTTCACTTTAGACATGCCAAAATTTAATCCTTTTGAGTGCACAGAGCATTACTTCATTCTTTTTTTTCACCAACCAAACTGAGTTTGCAAGATGTGAAATATATGAAACTTGGCAACTTAAGATGGGTAAGACTCATCTTCAAAGAGAAATTACAAAATGACGCACTTGTAAATCCCAGCTACACATGCATTAAATTTGATCCTTAGAATTATCTGAGGCCCAGATTTTTGTAAAATGAGGATTGCCATATTTGTAGAATAACTAAAAAGTAGACTCCTGAGAAGTGGCTTACATAGGACATTTTTAGTATCTCCTCTTCAGCTGTATGTATGAATAATTTTTCCTTTGTTAATGAAGGAAACCTGTTGCTACTATGTGTGTTGTTTTGTTTATTGTTTGTTGATTGGGTTTTTCTCCCATGTTCTAAGTGAAATTAGGACATAGTCTTAGTAGTCCTTAATGCATTTGTCCATAAAAAACAGATCTACTTATTTCCTGGAGTGCTTAGGAAATATTTTGTAATAAATGGAAATACTGAAGTAATTTTGGTGCTAGAAATGAGAGATAACTGTCTGGTAGAATATGGGAACTTAATTGTAAACAGTTTATGATCTGTGAACAACTGAGATTCATCAGGCAGTTCTATGTTTTATTTTGAAAGTATTTAAAATTAATAGCTTATTGTCTTTCCTCTGGAAAGTTTTATGTGGTTTTCTGAACATTAAACTTGCAATTACCACTTTAGGGTGGTAAAGCATAATATATCTTGATTTTTGTAGATGCATACACCTTCACAGTGAGAATGTGAAGGCCATGGAGAAAACTGGTTGCAAAGTGGGCGTTAGAAGCCCAGCAATCCTGGCTTTTTGGTCTCTGCTTGACCTACCCTTACATTTAGTGATTAACCTCTTGTAAGTGCACAGAGTGATGACAGGATGTTGTAGAGGTGTGGTCTGAAGATTGTACATTGAGAAGAAAATTCTTCCCTGGTAAGAATTATTATTTTAGAGTATTTTAAATGAAAACCTTTGATGAGAGTCTCCAGATAGAAGTCAGGGTCACTGACTCTTCTCTCAATAAAGCAGCATTTAATATTGAGAGTTCAGATGTGCCATAGGCCAAGGCAGTTATCTTTACATTGTCACTATGCAGTCACCTTTGAATTACAGGGGTAGGTTGTTTTTTGGTTTTTTTTTCTCCTCCCTGTATGTATTCTTTGATTAATGAAATAGTGAACCTGTTTAAATATTATACTATTTTAAAGCAGTGTATTATATTGTGGGAGGCCTTTAGGCTTTGGATTTAAACTCTCTTGTAATGTAAACTGATTTATGTATTGCTTATAGAAGATAAACTAAAGCCAAAGGGATTTATGAGATGGTGCTATAAATGCACATAAGTCTGCTGTTTTGTTGCAATATTTGACAGCTCTTAAGGGACACCATACAAGAACCTCATTCTTTATTAAAAAACATGTGTGGAGGGGAATAAATATGGCAGTCACCCAAAGAAAATGGTCTTGCTTTTGACAGAGATTGATAAGCAGCGTTGTAATCATACTCATTAGCACATGCCTTTTTCTTTTAATAAATAAATAGAATCTCTGCCAGAACATTGAACCTCTCAGGTATTCACATGGCTGAGTAGAGTAGCTTGTTTATTCATATACAAAATTACAGTTTCCTTATAATAGATCATTGTGGTAGATTCTTTATACCTGTCTCCAACTCCAGGCAAGGACTTGTCTGTTGAAATCTGTTGCTCAGAAAACCCATTGTGTTAAGCTGCTAGCTAAATTAGTTTATCTTGTCTTATGATATTTTGGAGGGTGGAGGGGGAAAGTTAGAACCTTTTGGAACAAGATAATAGGTAATATACAACTTAAAAGTTGTTTCTGGTTTACACTAAATATTTAATGACTTTACATTCAGTTCATGTCCTATGCAGCAGTCTTACTGATTCAGTAGTTTTTGACTTTTCTTTAAGAACTGCTCCACTGTTTTCTGCTCCACTGGCTCTAGCTCTTTTGTGCTTGGGACAACCAAATTGTTTACAAACTGAGATTTGTGTTTCATTGTTTGACTGTCATTACTCAGAATTAATTATGTCTGATTGTATGCCAGCACTTTAGATTCTGTAGGTCTATAAGTTTCTGTTTTGAATTGATTTTAAGAACTCAAATCTTCTCATGCAGATACCACGTAGCATTTTAAAAATGCCCTCTGCTGAAGACTGAGTATAATTAAGAGCAGTTCAGAACTGTCCACTGTTGCAGGTCACCTGAAAATAAAAAAGTTTCAATTTGGACAAGTCTGGTTTTATTGCTGTGATGAATCTTTTTTCTATTTAACTTAGAACCCAGAGACTACCTATGTGAACATTGCCTGTTTTCTTACTAGGAAGCTGAGTTTCTGCTGCATATGGGCCCTGTGTGTATATACCTAGAATTATGCTAGAAACTTCATTCAAAGCAAGACTGCTGTCATTCCACTTCTGAAATGTTTGTCACTTGAGAATGGGGAGAAAAGGGGAGAGATTAGTAGACAGGGTTTCAACTGCAGGTTATTTTTGTCCCCATCCTATTATATAAAAATGTGGGGAGGAGGTAGAAATCCTTCTCATTTTCAACTGGGGTTTTTTTTACATGTTTTAGCTAATTGTGTGACTAAATTGGAAGGTGAATGTTGCTTTCACTGGCAGCTAGTTTTAGTTGCTAAGTGATTAATATTTTAAATATTTTTCTTTGCATAACAATTGACTGTGATGTTTATTGAAGGCTGTTTCATTTTCTTTGCAAAATTTATCCTTCTGATTCTAAAAAACAAGTTTGCTTTCAGAAATTGCTTACTGATAGTTTTGTTCCTTTTAGAGGATCTTGGAGAATTCTAATTGGTTATGCAGTTTCCATCTCAGGATGAGAGAAAAGAGTTTTAACTATCAAATTAGCAGAACTTCCCACTACCTGATTTTTTTTTTCTGCTGAGCTTGTAAATAAACAGCCTCATACAGTAGAGCTAGCCTGTTATATGAAATGTGGAATGGTTCTTAATCTTGGGTTCAACTTCTCTAATAGCCCTAAGAGAAAATTGGATGAGCTTGCTTTGAAAAGCATAATTAAAATAGGTATTTTCAGCCTGAATCTGTGTGTATGGTATTTCTTATACTTTGGTCCTTTTATATTTAAATACAGTTTCTCTGCTGTGACTCTGAGACACTGAAAAAGGATAAAGACATATTTATAAACTTCGCAAAGAGCATTTTTATATTCTTAAAAATTGTTGTTGAGTAAGGAATGGCTAGGTAGTAAATTGACTCGAAAGTATTTCTTTGACAAAATTACAGTAAACGCACCAGATTTGGTAAAAAATACAAACCCTAGGAATTCTCATCATGTCAATTCTCAACAGCTATTGTGTTTATTTGACTTGCTTTTGATCCAGAGCTGTGTTACATTTTAAGAATTTGTGGCTTTTTGTGTTTCCCACTGTAGTTTTTGTAAGGTTTTAAATTGTCATATAAAATTGATGTCATCATTATATTTTTTAACAGGGGCTATTGCATGAGAACTGTTTCCTACAGGTGTTATGATACACCTATAAAGGAAAATTCAGTGGTCTGTGCAAACGCAGTTAAATTTTGTAATAACATTGATTTGTTGTTTAAAACTAAGACACATCTTGGGAAAATTATGATTTTCTTCTAATAAATGCTGTTTACATAACGCTAATAAACTGTAGGGAGCTCCTCTGTTTACAAAGTATGATAGGGTAACGTGCCTAAAGATTAAATTATGTACCTTTACACTGTAAGATCTTGGCTAGCACATCTCTTAAAGGAAGTTTTAAAGCAAGTCTTAAAGCGAGCTTGCCTGGTCCAGTCTATAGCTAGCACTATAGATGGTATCAAGCCAGCAGGTTAATGCTGGATGGGGAAATAATGAGGCAAACTCTCATGGGTAGCACTTGATTATTCTGGAAAAGTTTCCTAACAACTTTGTTGAAAAACAGCAAGTTACTGAGAGACAGTGGGGGAGGGAAAGAGAAGGGAGTCTCCCTTTGAGTCCTGACAGCTTCTGTTAAGATGGCATCTAACTAAATCATCTTAATGAAAGCCAATGAATTGGACTGATGAATGTAGTCATGGCTTTCTCATGTTGAGGTGTATTGTCACAGAGGACTTTGACACAATTTCCCTTAGGAAGGTAAATTCTTCTTCTTCATCTGTTAGTTTCCAACTTGTTTGTTATATTTTGAATATACTAAACATTTTAGATTCAATTCCCACTGAGAGAGGGTGGACATATTAGGATACAGGAGAGGAGAGAAAAAAGTTCAGTGTTACTGATAGTTTAGGCATCCTTTTGTTAAGCATTTTGCTTCAAAGAGAAAATTTTTGATGTGCTATTTACATCTACGTTTGTGTTTAGGGTGTTATGATCTACATCTGAGGAAAAGTTCATCAATAAAGCAATTCCATGATCTCATGCAATTGGTAATATTTTTAAAAGATGATGCTATTTTTGCATGGTAGCAAGTTACTCTCAATGTTAGTCTTGACATTAGTTCATGATATATATTTGCATAACCTTAAAGGTTCTTTCCTTTGTATATGAAGCTCTACAGAACTTGTTTATAAGCTGACAATAAATGCTTTTGTCTAAGTGAAACTGAATATTGATGTCATTACACACAGCAGGGTTGGGTCAGCCAGCTGTGGGAATGTCTGTCTTCTGAAGTCTGACTTCTAACAGTTACATGTGTTAAATTAAGTTGTATCTTATCTAGCCTAGTATGCCTAATTATTTTTGAAAATGATGCTTGAGAGCATGATTATGAAATTTGGAAGTAAAATGGAAAAAACATTCTAATGTGTTGACTTACGGAATAATAGAATGGTTTGAGTTGGAAGGTACCTTCAAAGGACATCTTGCCAACCCCCTGCAGTAAGCAGGGACTTCTTCAAGTAGATCAGGTTTCTCAGAGCCCCATCCAGCCTGACCCTGAATGTTTTTCCAGGATGGATTATTTGCCACCTCTCTGGGCAACCTGTTCCAGTGTTCCAGCATCGTCATCATAAACACTTTTTGTCAGAGCCTTTTCTTCTCCAGGCTGAACACCACCAACTCTCACAGCCTTTCCTCATAGCTTTGCTCCATCCCACTGGATAATTTTTGTTGCCCTCCTTTGTACCTGGTCCTCCTGTCTGTCCGTGTCTTTCCAGGACTTCAGAGCTGGGTGCAGTGTACCAGGTGGGATCTCATCAGAGTAGAATGGATGGGCAAACTAATTCAGGTTTGATGAGTTAGTAGACTCAGCATGCATTCTACAGTTTTTATCTTGTTAGATGCATTTCTTGAAGCATTTTGTAGAAGGATTATCTGAGTAAGGTGAAAGATTATGTTAACAGAGGAGATTGAAGTACAAAGCAATGAATTACCTTTTCCAAACCTGTTTTCAGCTACTGTAAATTTATTAATACTTACTAAAACTTGTCTCCATTAAACAGCATTCTGTTTTAAAATTTATCTTTGAATTTACATTTATTACTCACAGCCAGTCAGTGTTGCTAGATATGTATGTCTGTTATTTATAGGGAAAAAAGGGAATATTACTTCTTTGAGGCTTACTGATTCTAACTTCACTGCTCTAGAATTCTGTCAAGGAAACTGTTTTATTTATTGTAATTAATTAAAAGTCATGAGTGCAGTAAAGAGACTGATTTTCCTACAGTAAAAATATATTTCCACAGCAGTTTAAACTATCTGAGCACGTGCCATTGTGGTCCTTCCCTTCTCCCTGGTTCTGTTTCACATGTTTGTACATTTCATGTAGTTGGTTCTGTGGGCTAACCCACCACAATGAATTAAATAATTGCCTGCCAGTTTGGTTGCTTGAGAGAAAATATCAATGCCAGGTTAGGCATGGAATTGGAATATGGATCCAAGGAATGTTGCAAAGTTCAGGATTGGAGCGGCACCAATTTCAGTCAGTATGAGCTGTCATGGAGCTCCAAAGTTAACTGTTATTAAATTATTCAAATAACTGAAGGCATACAAGAGTTGCAAAAGGATTTTTAATAAGGAATTTACCTTATTTAGGAGCATAACTTGCCTCTGTGTTAAATATGTTCAAACAAGTGATATTTATAATATATAGGAAATGGCCTACAGAAAGAGGCAAGAGATATTAAGGTTTATTCTAGAGACTGTAAACTGTAATCAAAGTGAAGGGAAAAAGCAAACTGGAAAATAAAAAAGATAAAGCTACATGGCTGAATAATTTATAAGAGGAAATGTCTCTCTTAACTTTCTGATTTTGAACAAACTATATACCTGACAGGAAGGAATGAGATCACATAAAGAAAAATCCCATTATGTAGAATGGATTTTTTGCTTCATATATGTATAATGTCTTTTATATTGAGAAATCCAGAAGCAGAGGTAGTAGTGTGCTAACTTTCATTGAAATTTGCTATGCAGAAGTCCATACGATTATTACAATGCTTTGAGGCATATAAGCAAGTGAAACCTATTTGACCTAATTGCTTCAAATCTCACTTTAATTTAAGAGTAAAAATACCGAGATCTCTGAAGCATTTTTCCAATATAGAGAAAAATGGAGTGTTTTTCTGATTTATAGATCTCATTAAGGAATTTGGAAATAGGAAAAAAGTAAATATAGTGAGGGTATTGTCTGTCAGTATTACTGACATAAGGTATTACTGCTTGCAAACCTGTTCCACAACTTGCTCTTTCCTTTTGCAGCTTTTTATTGATAGTGTTAGAAAGTCAACCAGAAGAGTTGATCAAATCAGCATATCCTAGTACAGAGCGCTACTTGTTGCATTCTTTTAAGTGTCAATGAACTAATGGCATTCTGCAGCACACTGATGAAAAGCCTAAGTGCTCCTCCAGCAGGTATTTCATGATTTCTGGGTTTTTCTATGGAAGGATTTTAAAGATAGCTTTTGGGGAAAGAGTAATAGCTTGCCGAAGATAAAATTCCCTTATGTCCCTAAAACAAAGTTCAGAAATATTTCTTTCTGGGGTTTAGTGTGTATATAAGACAAGTGCTTGTCTACATTAAATTGTTTGGCACGTACTAAGTGTGAAGTAAAAAACAAAGTAAATTCAAAGCCCCCAAAGAAAAGACGCTTTTGAGGGGTACCAATGTGCTTTGGTACCTCAGGGAAATGTTTTAACACTCTTTCCTGTGTGCTGGTCTCTGTGCCTGAGGCAGGATGGCAGTAAAAGTGCAAGCACCTACTTAGAAATCTCTGTCCATTAGAACTTTGTCTAGAAGCTAAAATGATGACCAGTTTCTCTGGTGTGTTAGGGCATTAGAGGAAAAAAAAAAGTGTGTAAAGTATCATATTGTGCTTCCAGGCTATTTTCCAATTTTTAAGCTTATATTGAGGTAGAAGATTTCAATTGTTTCCATTTTGAATTCCATAAGTCTGTTTAGGAATTGATTTAGTTGCTACTGCATGGAGTCATAAAATGGGAGAGGTTTATTCCCTGACCTAGTTGTCTGAACTGCTTTACTCTTCTGAGGCTGCTCAAAGTGCAGTTGTAAATGTTGTAGCTGTTTATAGAAATTGTAACTAGGTCCATCACTTTAGGCAAATACTCCCTCTAGGACTTAAGAACTATGTTTTAGTTTCTATTTTAGAGAAATTGGAGGGTCTTAATAAGCCCTTGTTTTTAAAAAGAAGGAAAACCAATATCACATGCATTTGAATGCAGTTATTTTGTCTAATTTGATCTTAATTTGTCTAAATAACATATTTTGTCTTTATTCTGCAAAGCGTTGTCTAAAGCTGTTGGCTCTTAATTCTTTGGTACTTAAATCTGAGTTTTTCTGGACTCTTTGTTACTTGTTTCTCTGTCCTTATCAGTATGATTGACCATAATTTCTCCTTGTCAGATAGTAGAGTTTTAGTTTAAATACAGTTTTTTTATGTGGGCTTATCTTACAGCAAGTCTAATAGTACATTATCAATGACAGTGAAAAGGAGGAGGGTACTCTTTACTGAGGAGAAGGAGCAATCTAGTGGGATTTCCAGTGCAGTTAAAGTGCACAGCTTTACTATTCAGTTACAAGACATAGAGACATTTCTCTCGAATGTTGCTATAATATTCAGAATGTCTTATTGTTTGTTCTCTGACCTGTCATGACATCCCAAGGTGGTGGCAGGGAGAGAGGAGTTGAGTAGCTTTCGTACTGAGTGAGGTGGATAAATGGCATCAGCGTGGAGATTTGGTGTTTGCTTATGATAACTTCAGTAGTACTGCATGCAGCATAAAAATCATGAAACATTTATATATTTTCAAATTTTTTTTGTACATTTGGTATTTCTGGGTACCCTTTTCTGCTTGAAACAGTGTTTCACAATGCTTATTTCCTTTTGCCTTCGTGCAGAAAGCTGTTAATAAGATGACACTGGCTGGTTGTAATTATGTTAATTTCCTTTTGGGCAAAATGCAGGTATCACAAGTGCTCCAGTTACTTGCTTAGTCATAAAATGTTGAAAACCAGTTGTCAATAACAAATCTTGTCATCATTTCAGATGTTCAAATGAAAGCCATTGGAACCAGGTGCAATTTCTTCTGTCTATGATGGTGTAATTCACTGTATTATTCTAGCGTATGATAAATCTGCCTAAGGATCTTTGGACAATAACAAGAGATTATAGTAAATCTCCAAAGCAGAACCTGAAGAAGTTGTTGGTTTGTTGCACAACCGTGTACTGTGTACTTTGGAAACAAATGGAATGAGGTCTGGGAAGAGAGGTGGCTGGAATCTTGCACCACCTACATTCACTTTGAAGATGTTAAAAGTGGAGGTGTTCTTGCCTCTTCTTTTAGAGGCTGGGAGTGTTGTGTATTTTATTAAATATTTTCTATATGATATGATTCATGGTGGTAGCTCTTGCAATGTCCTGAAAAAGCAGGCAAAAGGATTTTTTAATTTTAGTTTCCTCCCCCTTGCCCTCTGCATTATGAGACAGAAAAAGTGTATTCAGTTAAGGCTTCAGTTCAGGTCTTGACTGTTTTTCCTCTTTGCACTGAAGTCTGGTGTTGTAGAAGCTATTTATAGCTTCTTCAATTTATTTATAAATCTATGAGAATTATTTCTAGGCAAGGTTAGTAATTAAATGGAAGCCTGTAAATGGAGTGTTTAATCCCTTTGGCAATAGCAGTAATCTTTCTCAGATGGAAGGGATCATGAAAACATCTCTGATGACTTTTTTATCTAGGCTATAGACAGCACTCACCTGTGAATTACTGGAAGACCCTCCTGTTTCTGTTCCACAGCAGTGTGCTGTTTTGTTGCCAGTCTTCAGCTTAGTGTCAAAAGTGACAGTGATGTCTACTATGACTGGACCATAATGTAGATTAATGTTCTAGTTGAAAAGATGAATGTATTGGGACGCAGAAGTCCCAGAGAATAGTGACCACAAAGTATTGTAGGCTGTTGCCCAGTAGCACAAATTCAGTGAGAGTGATCTAAGAGTCCTCTTGAGTAAGGCTTTTTCCCTTATTGCATGTGATGTGCTTCATGTACTCAAGTACTTATCTATTCCTGGGCATTTCTCTTTTAGGAAGTGATTTAATTTTACCTTTAAGTACTCTTAAGATATAAAACTGACACAGTGGTTTGTGTTAATCTTTGTTTCACCCAGCTTAAGCTGTACCACTGTGTTGTTCCTGATCCATAGGCAACTGGAAATCTCCCCAGTGTTGTATTCCCTCAGTCTTCTGCTGTGCAGAAAGTCATACCTTTGTCTATTCTGTAGTTGTGTTTTATCCTTGAGAAAACTGGAACTGAAATAGCTATCAGGCTTGTGCTCTTCCCCCAGCTGCCCTTGGTGAATGGTATATCACAGAATGGCTCTTTTTGTAACGTTTCAGAAGCTCATCCAAAGCTGTCAGCTTTAGTGAGAACTTAATGGTCAAGTTTCATTGAGGTTAACAATGGTACTGCTTCCTGTTGCAACCCTGCTGAGAGAACAAAATTCTGCTTTCAGGATTAAGGGTGAATTATGAATACAAAATATAAAGATTTGAGGGATGCTATATAAAAGGGATTAATTCTGTATTTGTTGTTAAGGGTAGTAGCTCTATTTTAAAGTTAAAGCTAAGCACAAAATTTTGCATCTCTGTTAGATATTGTCCCTGCTCAATAAACCTTTTGAGTATGTGTTGGAATCTGAAGCATGTGCTTAACTGCTTTGCTGAATTGGGGCCTTCATTACCAAATTGCAGGTGTATGTTAGCTTAAGTATTTAAGGAAAAAAATAACTGTAAAACAATACTTACTTTGTTCTGTTCAGTGTGTTACATTAGTGGAAAACATCAGAAATGCTGTGCTGTTGCTATGCTGTCCTAAACAGATCTAATATGGTTAATGGCTTGAATGTTCTGTATGAGATATAATCTAATTAAGAATTAACATGGAGTGATGAAATGAAAATTCAAAAATTGAAAGTGAGATTCTATTTTAGGGTGCATAATATTATAGTAGAATACGGCTTTCAAATGTTTAAAAGTGCGTTTCAATTACAGGGTTTTTTAAATTTGTACATGGATATTAGAGCATTTATTATACATGTGCAATAGCTGGGGCTCTGTAAACATTTCCATAATAAACTTCTCTGTATATGAGGGTTTAATAATGTGGTCATAAAAGTGTGTTTTGCACATAAAAGTGGTGTACTGGTCTGCCAGAAAGCTTGTGCTTTAAAAATAAATAACATTATTTAAAGAGAGAGATTAAGAAGGAAATGGAAGAAAAAGTGAGCTCTACCTAACTCATTCCTGATAAATATTTGATCAATATGTTCTTTAATCAGTAAATAACCCCCCACTTAGCTAGAAGAAGCAGTTCAGTGCTGAGCTAATCTAGTGTTCTTCAAGCCTGGACTTACACTTCATGTCTGTTGCTACATAAAATGTTCATACATATAATGAAAATGTGCTTTCTATGCAGAAATTAAATTTGCACTTTGTAAAACACATCAGTGTCACAGGGTTCTTGTTTTGTGGTGCTACCTGTGTAGCTACTTCTGTAGTCCAAGAAACCTTTGGCACACTGAAATCCTTTGTTACCTGTCACAAATATGGGCCTGTACCATGCTATAGGACTTGTACATCTTTTCTTCCTCTTCACCAACATAAAATTAGCTATAGCTACATTGTGCTAAATGAGACCACCAGATTTTTGTGAGACGTTCCCCTATTTAAAATACTGGACTCTGATGTGAAATAGAAGAGAAGATACATTCTGATTTACTAGAAGTGCTATGAAATCTTGGAGATTTTTGTGGAGAAGCTGAGAAGTACTTGCTGCTCTTACTAATGCATCTTCCAACCAAGGCAAAAGTGACAAGTCTAGACTCACTGGCTCATATGTTCTTTAGCTCTGAGATTCTTTAGGACAAGTTTGAAATGATACTAGGTGGGTTTTTTTACCTTTACACATGCATGTACATTACTGCCATTTACAAATAACCAACACATTCGAGCTGTGGTCTGGAGTAACAGTATTTAAATTTAGTAGAAAGTTTTGGTGTTTATTAGATAATGATTTAAATCAGTTGGGTCTGTGACATTTTACATTAAAGTTCAAAATTAATATTGTGTGTTGTGAGAAACATATTTAGGGAATATAAGTCTTCATATTTTCATTCAAGATTTGACCTTGGGTGGATTCATAGGCATGAGAATAGATATCCTGCAGATTTCTTGTTGTCTTTGCTGGATATAAGCTGAAATCCCTCAGCGATACTTTGTGTAGCAAGGTGCGTGAAATCAAATAAGGGGTATAGTCCTTTGAAAATAAGAGAAAAACATAGCTGAAAAATGCCAAATAGTGTAAGCAGTACTTGCATATGCATGTTTAGCTATTGTAAATTAAGACTTAATTTCCAGAGTAAGTGTACTGAATCTGAAAAAAATGATGAGAGTTCTCATTTCTTCAATGTCTTTTTCTTACATTTTAGCTGCATTATCAAGACATAGAAAAGAATTAGCTTCTAGCAATGAAGTAGCTCAATGAAATCTGAAAAAATTCCCTTTTATTTTTTTATTTTTACTTCTTAAAATTAGTTTTTCATTCGTTGTCTAGTACTCTTAACAACACTAAAGATTTTGGATGTGTTCTGCAGATGATAGCTAACCTATTTGTATTTACCAGACATAAAGTGTTGCCATTGTATATATGCTGTTCCATAAACATTGGAAGGATAATCAAGTTACTTGTATTTTTCTGTTGTCTTCCAAGGGACGTCAGGGATGGTTTCAGAAGAAGAAGCTTCTATTCTTCTCATTATGTGAGAGATCGATCCCCTCATAAGAGGGACTCTCCTTTCTTCAGGGAATCGCCAGGAAGCCGAAGGGATTCTCCGCACAGCAGATCTGGCTCTAGTGTCAGCAGCAGGAGCTACTCTCCTGAAAGAAGCAAAGCCTATCCTTTCCACCAGCATAGCAGAAGTATGTCATCTTTACATAAAAGAAATATTTCTTCTCAGCAAGGTAATGCTGGATTAATGATGTGAACTGGTTAGTGAGGTGAAACTGCAGCTCACTGTATAAGCCCTTTTTCCTTACATGCTCCTTTTTACAATGGGAAAAGCTGACGTTGTTTCATTGTACTCTCTGTTCCCATATGTATTCTGTGTGGGAGATTGTAGGTGTTATTTTGGTATCAGGTCTAGACTGACTGTAGGAGTTTCAGCTGCACAGCTTTTTCTAGTATTTTATGTTCTTTTTAGCATCAGCTCCTGTTACTTCTTTATGTGCTTCATTGGATTCCCTGACAAGAAACTTTGCTTCATCTACAGCAGATGAAGACATTTCTTCCTGCAACCAGGAAAAAAGAGGGATTAAAAAAATGGAGAAATAAAAGAACATACTGCTACTTGTTGCATTTTTTCCAAATTTTACTAGGCTTTAAAAACTGATTGTTTTTTAGCAATTACATTTCAATGTCAAAACCTCTCAGATCTTACTCTCCTCAAAGAAATGTGAAGCATATCTCAGTTTAGCCTACTCTCACTTTTAAAAGCTTGGCTCTTAATGTTTCCCAGAAGTCTAATGAATTATCTGTTTTGAAAATATTTGAGTTTTTCATATTTAAATGATTTTGGGGGAAAAAAGTTCAATTGCTTTTTTTAGTATACTACAATCTTAGCCGCTCTGTTTGTACAGCTTATGTAAATTAATCCAATTTAATTTCCCTTTCTGCAAATGCTTTCTAGTGAACTATGCAAACCTACTGTTCGTTTTGGCAGCTTTTTAAAAATTAGATTTTTTTTACTCACTGAGAGGCACATTGTGTTTCCAGAGTGACATTGAACCATTAAGTAGCACTTCTTGCCAAAAAAGATCTTTGTAGTTTAGTTAGCATTGTTTAAATATTGAGGAATCATTTCACTCCTTGCAGAGTACAGATGGTCTTTCTCTTTGGGCATTACAGTGCTTTTAACATTTTGTAGCAATACTCAGTGAACATAAATTCCTGTAAGTGTAGGAGCGGAAGAAAAAAATAAGATTGTTAATTTTCTATAAGTCTTGTAGGTGTTCAGCTTGTAATTACTAGGGACAAGAAAACAATGTTTTGAGAAACCATACAAAATTTTGGAATGTTTCATGATTTTTTTTTAAATTTTGGGCTGACTTTGATCATATATGTATATAGTATGTTGTTAGAATTACTCAGAAAATAGTGGAGGTAGTGATGTAGAAGCAGATATGTTCACAGACCAGAAAAGATGCTGATCAAGAGAGGAGCTTACATCTAGGTCTATGATTTTTGATATTTTCTCCTGTTTGCATGGTTAAATACCTTTCCAAATCACCTTTAGATTAGTTTTAAGAGACCAGATGAGTTGTACACTGGACTATTTCTTTATTCCTTTCCCTGGAAAAGAGGACTACTAAAATGTCCCTGTAGATGACTGAATTAAAATACCTATTTGCAAGGTATAAATGGTTTAAATAATACTTTTAGAATCATTTTTGAATGTGATTTGGCTTAGGTAGGCTCATATATTGCATATTTAAAAGGAACATCAAGTGGGACGTCTCATATATGTCAGCAGTACATGTTAGTGGGTGCCTAAGTGCATTTACAACATGCAAAGTATATACTATTTCATGTGGAATTTGCAGTATGGCATCTTTCTAAAATATTATAATGCTGTTTAAAATCATGCTGTCTGAATTGGTTTGGCCACATGACTTCCACTGAAGAGGGAATATCCCATGCTCTACAACCCTTCTTACATGAGGATAAATACAAAACTTAAGCAAGAAAACTGCGGGGATGTGAAGAAGCTTGGTAAAGGGAGGGAAAGGGCTGATGGAAAGGACAAGCATTCATCTATGATGAGAGAGCATGGAGAGAAGCAGGATGGTATTCCTTCATGGGGCCAGGCAGTAAGGGGTCAGTATATTGGAACAGGGGTCAGTAGAGTCAGTAGGAGTCATGCTGAGGAGATGCAAGAAAGCAAATAGTGGTGCTTGGACAGTGTCATGTTTAATTTTACAGGTAAGGCTTTGGGGCTAAAAATAGCCACACACATTCTGAAAAAAACGGCCTAATAATGTCTTCAAATTAAATGGTGTTTTTTCACTTTGCTTAACTTTGAATAATTTTCTGCCATTTTTATCAACTCATTTCATCTGTTCAGGTGCAAGCATATAATCCATCCAACTGCAATAATCCCTAAAGAATCCAGTCTGATGAAGGAGGCATGTAGGAGGCAGAGTTAGAGTAGTCCGTAAATTTAAAAGGAGGTGGCTCATCTGTGGGGCTGAAAAGCAGTTATCACAGGAGCAAAACTTGTGTTACTTAGTGGTGGCAAGAGAGATGTTTTGTGCTTTGAGGAGTGTGACAGAATAAAAACATTGTTATTTCTATCTTCTTGATTTTAGTTTTGATGTATACTTTGTATTTATAGGAGCTTTTTATTTTTCATAGCTTTGCCGTTTACTATTTCTTGTTAAAAAGCTTTTTTTTACCGTTAAAGGTCTATTTCTTTTGTTTTATGTCTACTAGAAATTCTTAAATAAGGCTGATTACTATGTTTTTAAGTAGGCTCTTTAGCATCATCTTCAAATTGAGGTTTAAAGTGCAATTTAGAATGTTTGATTTTCCCAGAGTAACATTCCCACCTCTTTTCGTTAGCATTTTTGAAAGAAGGACCCATCAGTAGATGTGAAGATTTTTGCATGGATTCGTAAGCCTTCAACATTACAGCAGGAACTCACTTGCCTCCAACAGTGTGCATAGATCAGCAGGTTTTGATGTTTGCTTTGTGTTAAGCCTGCACTATATATATACGTTAGGAAAATGTTGTGAAAGAGTTGAAGACCAACCTTTCACATACCTTTTATAGGTTTCCTGTTGTTAAAGGCATGCATTTTATATAGACTTTTCCCTGCATTTTTGTGTAAGTATTTTAAAATGCACCACACAGTGCAGGATTTTATGGCATTGAATAAAAAAGAGGAAAATAGCTCAGGTCTTCAGAGTGAGATGCCATGTCTGCTCTTTTTTTTAATTTGTTAAATTAAAGCCATATATAAAGCCATAATGAACAATCACATTTATAGTTCTACTACAATAATTTCTATCCCAATTTTCATAAGTATTTGATAGACTTTTAAATTAATCCCTTACTAACGGTATTGATAAAAATTTAATGGAAGCCAAGGTAAGTTTACATTGTATTTTATTTGTGAACAGTCAGCTGTTTCCCAGTGAGTGTGAATAATCTGGTTAATTTAGGCCTACTGACAACGTTGGCTTTTTGTACTTCCCTTTTGCAGATCCCTTAGCTGTAATTTGTGGACCACAGCTTGAAAACGAGTAGTTTACACTGCAACCAGTTCTGTTGCTGTGGGCTGCCTGTAACTGGTCTGTGGCAAGAGTATGCACAGATTGTGATTAGCACCGTGAATTTTATTTGACGTTTTTTCCAGTTTTAACTTTTATAAGATGATCTTACAAAGAGCATCTGCTCTGTGGCTGATACAATACAGAACTATTTCCCATGGCATGTCTTTTCAACATACTATGGCCTGCTAAACCAGTTCATGCACTACCTGGGTTCCTTGAATGATTGACTGGTGTCTAATATTTCAACTGTTTATATTATTGCAGGAATATTAAAAAGTGAAACCCCATCATCTTGCGGAATCATACTGATACACCCTTTCAGTTAATGATGGAAAGAAGGACAGTGGGTTTTCTTAAATGCATGAAATGACACGGCTACATCTCTTCTCTCCTTGGGAAGTGAAAAAAATTGTTACCAATATTTGTAAGATGATGGAGTATGTACATATTATAGAATCATAGAATCATTAAGGTTGGAAAAGACCTCCAAGATCAAGTCCAACCTTTGACCAAACGCCACCCTGTCAGCTAGACCATGGCACTAAATGCCATGTCCAGTCATTTCTTGAACACCTCCAGGGACAGGGACTCCACCACCTCCCTGGGCAGCCTGTTCCAAGGCCTAACCACTCTTTCAGTGAAAAGATTCTTCCTGATATCCATCCTGAACCTTCCCTGGCACAGCTTGAGGCCATTTTCTTTCACCCTGTTACTAGTTGCCTGAGAGAAGAGTCCAACTCCCATCTTGCTACGGCTTCCTGTCAGGTAGTTGTTGAGGGCGATAAGGTTCATGTCTGACTTGAGAAAATTTCACTGCAGTTTTTCTAAGCCAGTAAGCATGTTTGCAACATACATCTTTAATTTCACAGCCATTAAATTTTTTCTTGATTGTAGGTAAAGAGAGGACAGTTCAATCACTGAAAACATCCAGAGATGCATCACCTTCAGGGTCCACAGCAGTACCTTCGTCAAAGGTGAATTTTCTTTTTGAGTACTTCACACTATGGTTTTAGATTGCTCATTGCTGAATTTTTTCCTCAGTTGGAAGGAGATACTATATGCAGCTGTTAAAGTGCATATTCCTTCCTGTTCCTTACAGTAGGACTAGGACTTGGTCTTAGAACTGTGTCACTGTGAGTGCAGTAGTATTACCCACTCAGTTTGACACAGACACACTTGGCCATTTTATTCAGTGACTGATGGTTGTGACAAGAGTATGACACGCTGGAAGTGCCCCCTGGATGAAATTAAGGGGCTGGCTGGGGGTTAAGATCCATTAAGATGAATAGAAGAAGAATAGGACTTGGTCTTAGAATTGTATGTCATTGTGAGTATGTTAATATTACCACTCATTTTGACACAGACGTACCTGCCATGTTATTTAATGGGGAAAAAAAAACAAGCTTTGGTTGTGTTATGTCATTCTAAGTACTTATCCCTTATAAATCTCTTTTAGAACTGCTGTGCCAGCTGATTCTTTAAGGGGGGAGGCAAGTGATGTACTTTCAGTGGTGTAAATAGGGAAACCAAGATAAAAACTATTATGCACAAGTTATGCTGATTTGGATCATAAAATAGACATCATAATTAGTTCACCTATTTTGCTTACAGACTCAGCACATTGCAACTTAATACCAAATCCTTACTTAATACACACCTTTGAGAACAAGGAGGCATTGCAAAATCTCTTGCTCTTGTGTCAATATGTAGTGTGAGCTTGAACTCTGTATTCTCTAAGTGTTCTGCTTTCTTCTTCAGTTGGGTCTGATCTACGCTCTATTGTTTTTTTGCCATCAGATTGCAAGTATCTGCTGGCAGTGGGTATCTGCTTGATGTAGGCTATGCAAAATGAAACTTTGTTTGATGGAAGTCATTTCCTCAGACAGCATAAATATTTATTGGGTATGCATCACCTGCAGAATTGGAAATACTTCCATGACCATTTATCGATTTTTCTCAAGTCCCCAAATCTGCTTGTAATGTACTGCCCTGTGTCAGTGTGCTGCCTTTCTCTGGTCTTAAAATTAAAAGCCAAACATGGTTACAGGGGAAAAAGGGGTTTTACCTTGGTATTTATTTAAGGATCCTTAGGTGCACCACATCCAGGTAGAATGTACTGAAATGCATCTCAGAATGCACACACACGATGAATCATGTATACAATTATAGGCATTGCAAATAAGCATATCTATCAAAGATTCCCCAGTGAGAGTCTCAAGAGAAACCCTTGTCTTGAGGAACCTTCCCCCTGGATGGGCTTATCTTGGTTTACAGAATGTGTTTTAGAGAGGACCTTGGTGTCTGGGGCTCTCTGACCCCCAGCTACGAGGCTTCCAAGATGTTTGGTCTCTTGGCTTAAAGGAACTTTGGGTCTAAGCTCGTTATCAGACTTTGGGAATTACAAGTATGTGGGCTAAAAGCACTGAAGATACATAAAAGCTGTATAAAAGGGTGTATATAAAAGGGGTATTTAAAAAAGGGGAAAAAATCATCATGGCATCAAATGGAGCCTGTTGGAATTAGCCTCCTGGCTGGAATTATACTGAGGAGTTAAGCTGCCTAAGTGCTTCACTGACTCAGAAGTAGTGACAGAAAAAGTCTTGGCAAAACATGAACATCTTGAGAGCCAGAGTCTTAAAATTACTAAGGCTTGAGAAATTAGTTATATACTGTATATTAGAGATTAAAGGAGATAATATTCAATGCTCTGAGTTATAATTCAGCTTTGAAATTCTTACGAAGGTATATATTTCCACAGCAATACCTCTTTTCGCTGTAGTATCTGTTTGCAAATCTGAAAAGGTATTCTTATCTATCTTATGATTATTTTTTGCATATTCATGCATATGAATTAATACATGTTGATGTTACCTGATCTTAGCCACCTGTTTGACTATGGCACAAAATCTTCTGTGTTTTTCTTTAATAGCTGTATGAACTGTAAGTTTTGGAAGATGTGTGAGACAGGGAAAGCTTCTGAGCAAAGTGATTGGCTTTTGCTTTTCTATGTTATTCATGAGATTAAAAAAAAAAACAAAAAGGGAGACTTCCGTTTTGAGTCAGAGAGTGGGGGAGTGGGGAAATTTAGGTTTTTTATGAGATATATTAGGTTGGTTGTTTCTTGCAAGTTTGCAGCCTAAATAGCTGCTGCTATTTGCAACTGAAAAATATGTTCCTGTTCTTTGTCTTCAGTGGAAGTGTACCTGTGGAAATACCATTACTTTATTCCATAAAATTCACTCAGGATTTAATACGTATTTATCAACATTCAACCTATAGAATTAAATTTAGTGAGATTAAATTAAACAGGGTTTTTTTTCTGTATTCCAGTAGATATTAGAATGGTTAATTTCTTTTGTGTCTTGTGGAAATTTAACAGGTCATGTGAGATTTTCTATGAATTATATTACTCCTTGCTTTTAAGAGCCTTCTTTATACCCCTGAGTATTGAATTTTGTCACCTCCTGACTTCACTTTACAGTGATTATAGTTCTGTAATTTGCAGTTATAGAAGACAGGGATTCCTACTGGAACATTGTGTTGCACTTCTCTTCTGAGTTCAGATAAAGGTGGTGTCTTTATGACACGGATTCCTGGAAGGGTTCTGTGAATTGTATATTTATGCCATACTGCAGCACAGAGATATTTGGCTAATACTTTGCTTGAGATAAGCAAAAAAGATGTGAAGAAAAAGGAGTCTTGATTCTGGCCATTTCTCTAACTTACAATGAACTAATGGTAAGAGGTGGAGTGTTGGTTTCTTTTGTTTGCGTTTTTGTTTGGTTGTTTTGTCTACCTGTTTGCTAAGATGAAACAGGAGTTGGGTAGAAATTGTTATGGCCTTTTTCAGGCAGTAGGATTTTTGTATCTGTTTTTTAGATACCCATCTTAGTGTTGCAATTTTTAATGCTAGAGTGAAATAGATTCTTTGGGTGCTTATATACATACAGTTAATTTAAATAAAATATCCACATAATGGTAACAAGATATATAAAGTTAGCGATTCCTAAACTGGTGTTTGCCATTGTCTGTTTGCTGCTCTGATAGTAAAAGCCAAATAGTATTCTTAGAGAGAAATCAATTTTTAAATATTATTTATGTGAGAATTTCCATTTGAAAAGGTAGATTAAAAGAACATAAAGCCTTGGCTGACTCTATTATAAATGATTAGCATTCCTCCAAATAAAAATTAATGAATTTTAATGGAACCAGCTCTGATCACTCAAAGTTTGTATAAAATATTTTTTTGTCCCTAATTAGCTCAGGTTTTATGCCCTAGCGAGTATTTAACAGTTTATTTTAAATTCTTTACAACCTTTTATGCCTGAAAATTACATTGAATTATTAGTTCACTCCACTCTTGTATCTGACTTCTTTCAGTGCCCAACAGGTCTCAAATAATTTTTCTGTTATCTCTGACCTGTGAATTTAATAAAGCTTATTCTGAAAGGGTAGTGTTTTTGTAACAGTCCACTGAACTTCACTGATTTATCTGTTTTTCTCCTCTCTTGTTTTTTTATTATCTGCTCTCTCCCCACCCACTTTTCTTTTTAAAGAAATTGGACAGCAAACAAAATAGCTTCAACTTTATTTCCTATTTTAAAATGTTTTAGGGATCTGAATAACTGTTTATTCTAATTTTGAAGATTTTTTCCATGTGTAAGTGTATTTCATGTTAAACCTTGACTATAATGTTTTTGTACAGGCCTTGGAGAAGAGCAACAGACTGTCAGAAAAGGAACTTGCAGAAGCTGCAAGCAAGTGGGCAGCTGAAAAGTCAGAGAAGGCTGAGGAAAGCAATTTACCTGAAATAACAGAGTATGATGTAAGATAGGATTATTAATCCACTTATTTCAAAATGTTACAACAGTAGGCTCTTGTTTTTCTGTACTCTTCATAAAGGCGCATTTTGTAACTTAATCCTGAATTTTCTGCCTATGCTATTAATATTTGTTGGAAGGGAGTGAAAGGGAGACTAAAACCTTGCAATTTATTTATTTTGAAAAAATGCACAAAGCCACAGTACATTTTTAATAATTTGAATTGATGTTGAGCTACAACTGACACAATAAAGTTTCAGCTCTCCAAGCATTCTCCAGGGAGCTCTTGTATTAGTGTAGGTCTGTATGCCTACTGAACTCCTTAAAATTAGCGGGGGACATCCGAGTCAAAACATTAGTGTACATGTAAAACATAAAAGACTTAGGAGAGAAACTCTTGTTTGTTGAGTTCTCTTTCAAGCTGTGAGAGCCTACCATGTCACATATTCTTTTTCAGAACGCAGTCCTCCATTATATTAAATATTAAGCTTACCTTGTTACTGCAGTGGGTATATTTTTTATTTTCCCCAGAATCTTTATTTCATTATTAATCAACATTAATTATTTGCCAGTTGTTTATTCCTGTTTGCTTTCATCCCTCCTTTGTCTTCTACCCCTGGCTATATTGAAGTGTGATTACAGCCCTTCTCAGTCATTTGTTATGCTGCTCTTGGATAGGATGTCTTTTTTGGGTTCTGTTATGTTAGTGGAAAATGTATTTGTCATTTAAAACAACCCAAACATTATGTAATCTAAAATAATCTGTTTTAATTCTGTGATAATTTTCTCTTTAACTTTCACTTTGCTTCAACTTTAGAGGCTTTCTTAAAAGAAACAAAATAGTATCTACTTCCCAAAGTAATTTCTTAACCTTTACAATTAATGGGTTTGAATTTTTTTAATTTGCTTGTAAATAATTTTAGGGAAAGTGAAAGCATCTGGGAAGCATCACATTTCCACTTGTAGAATGTAAGGGCTGGGTTAGAGAAATAAACTCACTGAATCCATGTTTATGAACTTTCAAGTCCTGTCCATTGATGTAATGGGTGAATGCATGAACAGCACCTCAATAGCAGTCAGGAAGAACTAGTTAAATACATAAGCTGGAAAAAGCAATTGAAACAAGAAAAAAAGTGGAGGAAGTGTTAGAGTGAAGAAAAAGCAACAACTGATCCAAGGATGAATGCCATATGAAGGAGAACATATGTGTGGACATTTCTGAGAGATTCAGCAGAGAAATATCACTCTGGTTCTTGATGAGGGGAAGGTAATGCAAGGGAGGAAAGAACAGAGTGGGCCACATGGAGAAGAGTTGTTTAAAGCTTCCTCCGTGCCTCAGAGAAAATTGCAATGGCAAAAAGATTAAAAATAAAGAATCAAAGTGAAGCAATTGCAGTTGATTATGGTGCAGTCTAAGATGGTTTATTGACTAAGACATTGGGCTGTAGAAATGCTAATGAAGGAAGTGAGATATCTCGTTCTGAGTCTCAGAAGAAAGGACTTCTCACCTTGATTAGTAGGCTGTCATGTATGAATTGCAAGAGTTCTTAACTTTTTCCTGTTTATCTTACATAATGCTTAATAGTTGAACTTTGTGCTGCACTGAACTTTTTAGTAGCCTTCACTCACTCTCAGGCATTTTGTTATTTACTGGGGTTGCAAGATTTGGGTTGCATCTTAGTGGTTTGTGTTGCTGCTAAGGTTTGAGCATAGGTTCACAGGACCACTTAAGCTTTTTACTTCCTTTTTCTGTCTGATGCTTTTCTCTTTCACGTTAGCTAAGTCTTATGATTCTTCACCTCTATTTTTGAATAATAGAAACTAGTTTTAGTCATCTTCTTCAATTTTCAAATCCTATTTTTTAAAAAAATATTTTATAAATCTGTTCCATAATAATGGATTTAAATAATGCTGTAAAAAGAAATTACTACATCTTCCTAAACTCCTTGGAGTTGGGGTCTATTTTCTTTGGAGTAGGAATACTGTCTTGATTTCTGTTTTAGGGAGAAGTTTATACAATTTCAGTACTTTAGTGTGATTTTTCATGTTACTAGAAATCCTCCAATTACACGTTTGCTTTAGTTGTACAACAGTTATCGCAGTTCCTTTAGTAATAGACCTGTGGCCCTGAATGCTTCCAGAGTTCTACCTGACAGCATTTTTTTTTGTTGATGCCTATGTACCTTTGATTTTGTTACTTTTATCCTTTCCCAGAAGACAAACCACATTTTCATTGTGGATTTTTCTTGCTTTCTGGTGTTATAAATACCACATACGCAAATTTCTTCTCAGTGGATGGGTAGGTAAAGGTTATCTGACATCATTGCCTTTACAGAGTTAAGGCTGTGTCACAGTGTTATCATGTCATGCTTTCTACATGTTTAAAATCCATATTTCTGTATCTGTTAAGATTGTAAGATTAATAGTCTTGATGAGCAAGTTCATAGCTAACTGATGACTGTATTTGGGCTCTTGGTTTTTTTTCCTCACACTGAGGTTTTTATTTTTCTTTCAAAACTGAATTTATTGTTTGGGTTTTTTTAAGGCTGGATCTTCAGCTCCTTTGTACATCGAACAAACAGAGGAAACAGAAGCAAATCTAACAGATAGTACAGAATTATACGAGGACAGCCAGCTTCTTGGTCGTTCAAAAGCAATTGCAACTAAGACGAAGGAGATTGAACAGGTGAGTCTTCTTGCATTTTGTCACTGATACAGTAATGGTTTGCTCTGAAAATTACCTTGATTTATTTTTTCCTCCTCCTTGGAGTGTAGTAGGAATGTAATTTGATTTTTCAAGATGATGTGATAACATCTCCAGCTGTTTAATTTGGAAGAACCGTGGCATTTATCTGCACATGGAAATTAATGGTGGTTGTCTGCAGCTTACATGCAACAATTGCTGTTTTGCAAGCCAAGACAATGACTGTCTCTTAATTCTTGTGGACTTTGTTCCGTTGCCTGTGAGGCCACTTCCTGAGCTGCAACACTGTTCCCTTTTACTGACACTTGAAAAACGGCTTTCTACTCAATTGTTTTTCATTTTGGTTTTTTTTTTCCCCATCTATTAATACTGTCTTTGCATAATCATGTTTGTGGTGGGCACAGCTTTCCGTGTGTGCTGGGTTGGAGTGTACCAGAGCATGCTGTAACTATGAGAGCCACAATGCAGCTGATTGATCCCTGTGTGTCTGATCACAAGGCCACATATGGCCTAAAAGAGCTAGTACCAAATGCATAAACTTAGGACTTTTTAGAAATGACAAACTGAAAAAAAATACACAGGCTAGAAACAGATTTTTAAAATATAGCAGTTGTGATTAGTTAGCCTGATGCTGGTGAATTTATTATTGGTTAAAGTTCCCTAGGCCCTAAAGACAGGGTTATAGTGAAAACAGATGAAAATTTGGTCGTAAAACCTAAATACTGTTTTCCATATGATCTAACGCTGTTGTGTTTGGTGGCATTTGCCCTTAATTCTAGGGAAATCTAGATTATGTTCTGTTAAATGGAATACTTTTAGGAACTTAGTTCAGAAAAGCTTGAGGAATAACTTAGATTTGGATTTTGCAGAACCAGTTTCTCCTGTTGTTGATTTGAATATTGAAGCTGTCATCTTCTGCAGAATTTAAATAAGATTCTAGGATGATACTAGAATTATTTTACTCAACTGAACAAGATGCTTATTTTCTTATAAACCAGGTACTGTGAATTTGTTAAGGGTTAGCCAAGATATTTATTTAATCATTGAAAATTAAGACGGGAAAATGATCTATATGTTTTTCACATAAATATTTAAAATTAACTTCTGGATTGGCAATAAAATTTTTTTGATTTTTAAAAAATTGTTGTGATAGACCAGATGATTTTCATAATCATCATGAATACCATAATGAGTCATCGTAATGAAATACTGTGAATCTTCCTACTGTATATGGAAGCAATCTCTCTGTAGAAATTTGTACACTATTCTGTTTACTTTGAGTTCTCAGCATCTAGAAGTAAATTTAGTTTAACATTTAAATCTTTAAAGTGAACTGTAAGCTAGTACATTTATAAGAAAGCTTTTTCATAATTTATTTCTGGTGATTTGTCTTGAAGACTCAAATAATAGCAGAAAAGTTATTTGGCTCTATGGACTTCTTTTCAGGTAAATTTCATTCAAGTGTTTAATGTAGTATTTCTGGAATGTAATTTTGTGGAAGGATTACTCAAATAATACGCTTATTGCAAAGACATGCTGCAAGAATGGTGAAGCTGTAATCCTTCTGCAAAGCAAGATTTTCAAAAGATTGTTTTTCAGTATGTGCTGGACAGCTATTAAGGTATTTAAAATAAATAAGAAATGAAGTCAGGGCATGTGCAACTGGATATGTGTTAAAGAATTAGTGAGGGCCCAGCTAGTGTTTGAGGAGGTAAGGTTTGACCCATTCAACCTCTTCTGTCTCCTAAATTTTTCTTTCTCTTGGAGCACCAGATGTAGTGATGTNGGCCAGCTCCAGACACTATGAGATAAGAAAAAATAAACAACCTGAACACGAACTCGCAGGTGTCTCCAATCTTTCTTGGCTCTGGCATGGGACTTTCTAAGATCAAGAAACAGCCATAAAACATCTTAAAAACTAAAAGCCATAGTGATGTTTGCTTTTTGGTTCATATTTATTCTCAACCTGATTGCGAAGTATTTCTTGGCTGTTCCAGACTCCTGGTAAAGCCTTCTTTGCTTTGCCCTCTCCATATCCATTTGTCTCCAAAGCTCTGACCAGGAAAAGGAGCAGAATTTTCCAAATATGTACTTTTATTTCATAGGATGGTACTATTTCAGGAAAACCCAGAGGCAAAAAACTGTGCTGACAGAACATGCACGGTGTCGCAATGAGCAAATCCATTGCTGTGCAGCACAGAAACAGGCAGTCTGATGCCCTGGGCGGGAGGGAGGTGGCAGCTTGTGATACAGTCTGTTATTTCTCTTAAGGAAAACAAGCGAAAATATCCCTGGAGCAATTGAATGAAATATTCATACAGGTGTTGTGTTTTAAATTAGTCCGTCTCAGTATCTTGTGTATCGCTCATATCACTCTATTGTAAAGTTGCCTCTGCCTTTTCTCTAAGCTACAATAGCACAATTTCCAATCTCAGAATTTTAAATGAAGCATGATTGTAAATGATCACCCTGGGTCATCAAGAAAATAGTTGGATATTATTTATTTAATAAATTTATTTGTAAAATCATGTCATTTGAAGAAGAATTAAGTTATTTGTGTGCTGATGATGACAGGGCAAAATGTGTCAAACCAAGAGCTAGTTGCTGTTTGCTAAATAGTGACTATCTTTTAGAGGTCTGCAGTTGCTTTGCAAATATTAGCTGAAGCTGACATAAAGAGAGGAAACTAGAAGTTCTGCTCACGGATAAAGGCTTGGAAAAATCCAGACACTGTTTAAACAGAGCCAAGATTTATCTGTGTCACTCCCAAACTAGAAAAACTTTGAAGTATATATTTCATTTGAAATGTGCCAATATTACTTGGAAAGGAAGGATATGGTTGCAGATGCACAGATGCTTGAAAACATTTCTGAACTGGGACTGCAGATCCTGGACATTTTTGGTCTCTTTGAAACAACAGGCGTAGTGACATTATTGTGAAAACATCTGAGTTGCATGGGGCTTACTGAGCCAATCTCCTTGAAACAGGACTTTAGATCAGGTCATTCAGGACTCTGTCAAATTTAGCCCTGCATATTTCCAGTGAAGGAGGCTCTGCTGCTTCCCTGGGCAGCCTGTTCCAGTGTTTCACTGGTCTGTGTCTTGAGCTCAGCTGCCATCACATTCCAGAGCATGGTTTCTTTCCAACAAGGACGTGGTTTCTGCTCACTGCTTCTCTTGACAGCTTCCTGTCTCCATTCTTGAACTGCAGAATCCCCGCTCCTTGGTGTGGTCCCCTGCTTTTGGGACCTGCTCCACTAGGAGTGGGCTCTGCTGCTCTCAGGGAAGGGTTGATTTCCTGGAACCCTCTGGCTCTGCCACTTCGTGGTTGGAAGGATAAGGTTTTTTGCATGGCAGGTACTGTGGAAACTGTTCCCTTCCATCCAGGTGCTTCTGCACTAAATGGAAATTCTGCAGTATTAATGTGTATCTCATATTTTAATATGTCCCATGATGTTTTTTTTAATGTTCTGTCTGTAATAAAAAGCTTTGGAGAGTTTTTAAAAAATAAAATTGTGAGATAATTAGCTTTCTGGGTTGGGATGTTTTTTGAATGGTTGGGTTCTTTTGAAGTTAGGTGTTTGCTTAGACCTTTGAACATGCATTTCCCTCTTTTCTTTACTCTTACAATTTTGAAATCCTGGGCAGCATGTTGTCTGAGCATTTGTGTGAGCATGGTGAAGTAGAACCCCATTAAAGAGATACTTAAAAGATTGGTCTGGTTACTTGAAAACAGTGTAGCAGTGAATTTTGGATGTGCATGTCAAGATCAATGAATATCTATAGTTTCCTAATGTAACCGTTTCATGCACTTTTAAAACATTTTTGCATTTAATAGCATGCATTATGCATTAAGGTATTATTTTGGAGTTGTTTAGTTTCTGGTTTTATATAGTTAAGGATCAGCTTATGCTTTTAGCATTTAATGTGCTGAAGTGTGGTGTATTTTTTCGGAAGTGATGACAAATATGTCCCTGGTGTTAAATTCATTATTGGAGCTATTCAGCATCAGTGTTGCACAAAAGGCTATCTCTTTGTTCTTCCTTCAAGAGCATGAGTAGCAGGGATTCTTGAAATGTCTTATCTTGTCTAGACATCAAGTCTGCAACACTGTGTTAATTAGTCCATTATTATGTGTCCACTTTTCTTACAAGTTGCATATTCAAGTTGGAGTGACATAGATTACCTCTGAAAATCTATTCTTTTCTGAAGACAAATTTTTCCAAATGACAATTTTACCATGTACCCTCCTTGATTCTGGCAAAAAGTCAAACCTGTGAGTTTCTGAATGAGATTTGACACTGAACCCTCAATCTGGCTAGTACCACAGAGTTCTGGCATCTAGGAATTAATTAAGCACAAGAATTAATACATTCATGCATGCTTTTTTATTCTTAATGGAATCACTGGCTGACTGTATGCTTTCGATTCACCAATGTTTTTAAATATTCAGCAGGACAATATTTTTTAATGTTTAAACATTTAGATTAATTGCTTCTTTAGTTGATGTTCTAAATTAATATTGCTTGTTGAGTCCTCAACAGTATTAATGAACTCTTACCCTAATAGGACAGCCTTCTTGCTGGAAGATGCTAAAAATCGGAGATGTTTCTGAAGCTTGTGTTTGAAACTTCATAGCTATGGTGCATAAAAAGAAGGAAAAATGGGGGTGTGACTGGGTCAGCAGGCTGTCCAAATTCTGTTTCCAGATCTGCTGTCTAACTCATTTTCTTTTTTAGGTAAATTGCTTACATCTCTGACCTAGAAGTTACAATTAAGTAAGAAAAACAGGTTTTAGCAGTTACAGTGTGGTGTAGTTTGAGGAGAACTGTTTCTTCTTCCCCTTCTTTGTCATAGCTGCTGTTCTGGTATATGTGTACCTATATAGCAATAGCTGAATTGCCTTTGTGTGTACTTAGCACTTGTTAATGGGACTGTGTTCTCTGGAGGTGCTGCTCTGAGAGAAGACTGACCTCTCACAAAGTGATACTTTACATTGAAAGGACTTGAAAAAAAAAATTTTGGTTTTAATATCAACAAAAGATAAACAAAATTATACATGCATTTCTGTCATAATAAAATAGCTACAGTGCTGTATGCCTTCCTTCCTGCCCCTAACCCCTCCTGTGTACTTTGCTAGTTTTGTTTTGCTTCAAGCAAAACTCTTTTACAGTTCTTCAGCAGTATAAAGGTGAAAGAGGATGTAAATATGAGGTAGCTTCTGTATCTTGGCTAGGGATAAGCTCATGGTAAATATATTGGAAAAGTTTTGTAAGTCGTGGATGTGACAGATGAAGTGTCTTCAGTTTTAGCAGTTGTAGTAAAATAAGTAAATTAATAAATTGGAATAATGGGAATCCAGGAAGGAATGAAGGACGATGTCAGAGCTGGCCTTGGATGTACCTTTTCTTTTGAAAAGCTCACTTCAGCTGAGCCAGGGAAACTGGTTAGTATTTCCGTAGATTAGCTTGATGGTCTGCTTGTGCTGTTGCTCATTTCAGGCAAAATTATCTAGATTAGAAAAAATCCCCTAATTAAAATATAAGTTAAGAAGTAGGTGAGTTAAGCAAAGCTGAAGGAACTGGAACAGTAGCTGAAAACACATTAAAGGATTATTTCTGATTGTGGATGAGGTCAGACATGCTTTGTTTCTGACAGGAGTAGACCAGACAAGAGTAACAGGCCAGATGAGAGTAAAAGATGGGAAAGCTGTAGATTTTCTCTCCCTCCTAGCTTTGCTGTTATCCTTCAAACCTTCTGTGCTTAATACACAGTGACAAGGCCTTAACGATGGACTCATCATCATCAGTCTAATTTGGTTGGTAGTATAGTATGTATCATGCCTCCTCTGAGCTTATGTTTATTTTACTTAAATGTAATTAAGTGTGTTAATTCATTTTTTCCTAATCAAGAAAACATTTGTGTCAGGTTTTGTTATTTTGCCTTAAGCGTCTCAGAAAAATTGATGATAACTCTTTTACTTAATTATATCATCTGCCTATGATCTTCTTTCATCCTTTTGTGGTTTATTAGTTTCCTTGTATCAGTATCCCTCTCCTTATATATAAAGTCAAATGATTTATTTCTTTCTGCATATTCTTAGGCACATTTTCTTTCATATTAATTCTGACCTGCTAATTTTTCTACTATCTTTTAGTATTTATTCTTGGCTTCCTTTTTACCATTACAAAATCAAATCAGTCACATTGTTGTGCTTATTTGATCTTTATATTTCACGCTTGCCTTAAGTCTTTTTTTTTTTTTTTTTTTTTTTGTGCTGGGGTCTTTCAGTTTTGCAAATACGACTTATTAGTTAGAAATTAGTGTTTTCATGTTTATGAAACTACAAGGTGGAGAATATAAAAGCTTTTGGTCAGTTTCTTCATTGTATCTTTTATTCCCCTTGCAAATATATTTATTTAAAGCAACATACTTGTAAAAGGACATGAAAACTTTAGCTGCTTTCCTCTTGTGTTTGGGCCACCATGCTTTAGAAGTTGTAATCCTTCACTTTCCATTTGTTCAGCTGTGTTCTATTCCCTTTCTGTGGACATTAATGGGTTATTTGGTGTGCACTGCTGTGTTCATAATTACAAACTGCTGCATATGCAAAAGCAGTGCAACTCATTGTACTCAGCGCCTGAAGGTATGGTTTAATAAGAAAATATATTGCCACATTTCAGATTTTTACCAGCAGCTTTTTTCATTGGAAAGCTGATAAAAAGTGAGTGTTATTTAATATGCAGCGCTCATAGGGAAATACTTTTAAGAGAATTTAGTACCAGAAATGTATGCATTTATCCAGTAACAGTAGGGTATTTCTTAGAGAGGTTTGAATTAGATGTAGCTCACCTTTCACTTTTACCACTATCTATTAAAGGTCATGTTTGCCTTATGTTTTTTAATGTAAACAGTTTTAGGCCTGTGCTGATCACATTATTTTGAAGTTGCCAAATACTGGGTATTCAACCCATTGACAAATGCAGAGGCACTACTTTTTGATGTAGTGGCACTTCATTATGTGATCAAGCAGCACTGCAGACTGCAAGATCTCAGAGGATTGTTTGCCTACGGACATTCTCAAAGGGCATTGTTTACAGGTGTTACAATTCAGTGGCAGATCTCTGGAAGACTTAAATAAGAGGGAGTTAGTAGTTAGGTACTTGATGAAATTGCTGGACTTAGTTGAAACCAAAGGACATGTGAAAAATGGTTGTTCAAATCTGAAAGACAATATTGACTTCTTGGTCAGATAAGTGAAAATCTAAGGAGTTACTAATTTAATAGCATTTTTTCAATCAAAAGCTGGTAGTGATTGTTTGACTCTAAATTTCTGGTTCTGTTGTGAGAAACTAGAAGAACAGAAACAGGATGAAAGAAGACTTGGAAACTATAATAGTGAGTGGGCTGGAAAGAAGAAATATTATTTTCAAGAGATGATGAGTGTCAACAGGATTGGAAAAGGTGTTAGGAAGAGAAGAAACTCACTAAAAATGTGTGGGCCTTGATATATAATTAGGAATTAATTTTGAGAAATTGCCTACTGTAAAACTGTCAGAAGTTGAGATCCCTGGAAGGATAAGCAGAATTGACACTGGCAAACCTCCTGGGAATGCTGAAGGATAAAAGCAGAAATGATGAATTGTCTGAGCCTTGATAAAGGCAGTAGTTTCTGTGGGAGTGAGAGTTATTGTTTTTGTGGGTTGGGTTGTTTTTTTTTTTGTTTGGGTTTGTTTGTTGGGTTTGGTTTTTTGGGATTTTTTTTGGTGGTGGGGTTTTGTTGTTGGTTTTAATAACCTGGATTTAATTCAGAGGATAGAGAGATCCTTCTTTTCAACTTTGTCTCCAGCTTATTCTTGCTTTAACAGAAGAGCATTGGTGGATTTAAGAAGTAGGTTAGCAATGGTGTTTTTTATTTTTGAACTCTTGTAAAGATTAAAGATAAAATTATCTCTTAGTAGGCTCAATGCACTGAGGATTAAATTTTTAAGTATTTTTTATTCTTGCAGCCTACTGTCTCTTCAGCATTGTGACTAGGGAAACTTGCTGCTTCCTGCATTGAAACAGAGCAAGAACAGAATTAGTCCCATATACCTAGTAACTAGATCCAGAAATTTAAATTGCCTCAGAAATAGCCCAAGCTCAAAAACTACTTTCTAGCACCTCTACCCCTCCAACTCTGATTATGCATCAGCTCTATCAGTATTCCTGATACAGTCTGAGCACTGATCTTCTGAGAGACAGGAGTCCAAGTGGTGCTTAACACAAGATGGGCAAACAGAGGGCAGTGTCATAAGGAGAAGTTTCATAAAACCATATGCGATGATGGGATGGTGGTAACTGAGCAAACATGCGAAAACCCATGGAAAGTGGCAAATGAAATGTAGTGGCAGGAAGGTAGGTGACAGGAAGGACTTGATGTTTGGCATGGAAGCTGGTTTCCATTTCTCCTGCACTGACAGGTACTTTCAGGCCTCAGGAGGTTGAAATAGACAGCAGCAGAAGTGCCACACACAAAACCTCTAGGTAGGGAAAATCTGCTGAAGGGTCAATCTACAGTTTTGTGGGGTTT
Source organism: Platysteira castanea (assembly GCA_013397175.1). Classification (NCBI taxonomy): domain Eukaryota; kingdom Metazoa; phylum Chordata; class Aves; order Passeriformes; genus Platysteira; species Platysteira castanea. Next base: position 960,733 of record VYXC01004225.1, on the reverse strand, counting down.
TGTGTGTCTTTTACAGACTGTTTTTTATAAAACGAAAGCTTGTTTTGTAGATGACAGTTTTCCTGGTGCTTGTAGTTTAATCCTCTAATCCTTTTGTAATCTGATTTATATATAACACTGACTCATGTATAAATATAGGATCATCTGTGACCAAAGACACTTGGGTGACAGGTTGTATTTGTCACCTGGTTCTTAAATTTATATGCTGTGTCTCAGTGTCTCACCTAGCCTGATGTCTTCTTTCTTTTGGCAGTTGTTTCATTGGATAGGTTAAACTTAATATGTTTTTAAGATGGGTAAGTTATACCTATTCATTTTCTCTGACCTTTAAAAACAGTGTAATCTTAGAGTTCTAACAGGCATCAGAACTGGGAATTCTTCTGAAGTTTAATTTCCTAAATTATATGGGGAAGAAATCTATAGCTGCTTAAGTTGCTTATGCATGTGCTGCTTCTTTAAGTTAAGATTATGAGAACATTAGATTTTTATCTTGGCGTATAAATGACTAATGCACATCACCATTTATTGCTGACCCACAAAGGATCACGTTCCTGTTTTGTTTGACTCTTGTTTGCATTGGTGTTGTGACTTGAGTTTTCAGTGGTTGTCTGGACATACACTACTATGGCTATCACAATGGCATGCTTCACAAAATAGGGCAGAAAAACAAGGGCCAAGATTCCCCTCAGGACAAAGTTTATAGTGTGCCTGTGTTACCTTGGTACTTTGACTTGAAAGGCTAATAGAGTCGCTAATAGAATCAGCCTGACTTGGAAAAAAACACAGAAAGTGAATACTGACAAAATCGAGTGGGTCATGGCTTTTTCGTGGTTCTTCACCTTCTCATGCTTCTTGAGAAGAGCTGTTCATACATTAATTTTCTGAACTATTGAACTTCAAGCTCTGAATGACAACAGTAACCTTTAATAGATGGGTTTGATACTGTTTCTCCACGATTTAATTTGTTTGTTAGCAATCTTTCCCCGTCTCCTGACTCCAGATAGCTTAAATACTTGGTTTCATTACAACATGGAATGTTCTACTTACGTGGGTACTGTGTGCTTACTTGACCATAATTACACCTCACAAGCAGTTCACCACCTTAGTATAGTAAATAATTTATATATTAACTTTTTTGGTCACATGCTGCCTAAATAAAAGAAACCTTCACATAAGCATTTTTAAACACAAAATCATAAATAGATTAGGATATGCTGACACAAGCTTTTCAGTGATCATCTTCAGATGGAAATCTGCCCATTTTATTATGTTTCTTCTTCACTTGGCTTCCTGGAGAAACTATCTTGTGCAATCACAGAGTATCTGTGCTGTGTATCTTTTGACTCTATTATTTGATTTCAACTAAATTCAATTTAGGCATGAACCAAGATGATTAGTTGTTACAAGCTTTATGAAAATAGGCAGTAACAGAAACTGTACGAGTTCCAGTGAAGACTATATTATGATTGTATCCCATTAGACATCAAGAAGTCCCCTGAAGCAAGTGCTGCAGTCAAAACCAACCTGTGCCACTGCAGACTTCTGCTGCACATTACAAAGAGTTTGGTGGCAACCACAGTTTGAGGAATTTCATTCCTGTATTGTACTGTTCCCTGTGCTGGCACAGAAGTCTTTATGAGGCCTGACCATGAATCAGATCAAGAAAAAGAAAGAAAAATTTGCAGACGCTTACTTAACTAGTTCTCTTTAAGTTCAGTGTGCTTCCTTAAATATGCCTGCTGCTACAAGTGAGTAGACACCCTGTGTTGTGTGTTGAGCCACTACTGTTTCTGAACATTTGAGTATCTGGAAAGTACTGCTTTAGACACAGTTATTTAATCATCAGGGAGAAATCTTTGAGAATTAACTCACTTGGAAACGCTAGTGCATCACTAGATGCCCTCAGAACAGCTTCTTTCACCTGGCCTGTTGGAGCCAGACTTTGATTTAGTTGTGAAACAAGCTGGGCCCTAAGATCTTGGAATTATTTCTAGCTGAGGAATGAGGTGACCTCTGAATTGGAGGGTGGAGGAAATCTGGAAGAGATGAAAGGATTTATGGTGACAGGAGAGGTAGGGTTAGTAACTGAGTGTGGGAAGCAATGAACAAGGGTGGGACTGGACTTAGATTTGAAAAACAAAAAGAGATTTTTGCCAAGATCAGGAACTGCAGCCAAGAGGGTGGGGGAAGGAATGAGATGGGGAACATGGGTGGAGATGAGAATTAATTCCACAGAAACTCTAAAGCCCATGGGCAAATGCAGTGGAGTTTCTCCCTGGCTGGAGGGTGGATACGCTACATCATGCAAGAAAACCCGCTGCTATTTCTGGTGCCAGAAACAAGTGGGGAGCAGTCAGGTACTTCCAGCTTGGTGTCTTCCTCTCTGGATGCCCTCGAGGCATCTGCAGGAAGCTACAATTGTAAGGCAGGAAATGCAGCGTTCCTGCATCAAGTACCTGAAATTGCTTACTAAAAAATTTGATAAATATGCCATTCATGGCTGTTGTTCTGTTGTCTCTTCAGTTCAGTTTACTGTATTTGTCATCAACTAGGATGTAAATGTAATGTAACTTTATGTAAAAATGAGTTTTTAATGAAATTATTAATCTGCTTACCCAAGTGTAGGTCTAGCCATAACTCAAAAATGCCCTGAATAAATTTTTTTTAATGCTTTTCATAGTTTTTGTCAAATGTACTCTTAGGCATTGCTACAGCTCACTGTACAATTTTCCCTTTTTCTTACGTTGATACGGAAGGAGGTTTCTTGCAACTATGTTTTTGCTAAAATCAGAAGCAAAGATAAGCAAGTAGTTAAATGGTCTCTCATAACCCAGATAAGTTACTGAAAACCAGTGTGCTTTAGGAGTGTTCCTTTCTACTTTAAGCAGGGTGGACGTTTTGCTACCCAGAAAAGCATGTACCATTATAATGAGCTGGCTCTGAAGCCTTCTAATGTGTGTAGGCATTACTCGTGTCACAGTAAGCAGCCGGAGCAGTGATCCCAAGGAGGAGTATCTCATCTACTGTAAAGGTTGTTCTAAGTATTCCTAACAAAACATATGTGCATATTGCTGAGGAGTTATATTCAGATATGCAAAGGTCTGCTGGGGATAAAGTGTTAAGCTTGGTTTTGTCTATTGTGGATCAACTAAGATTTTAAAAGAGGCAAGGACATTTAGCATGTTACCCGAGTATGAATACTCAATATCTGGTGTCAAGTAAGGTTTTATGGGTGTAAGGATAAAAACTTTCATTGGTATGTTTGCAGTTGATTCCACTGTGTATCAGCAGGTAGGTGTAACTAGTAAGCAAGTAGTTTTTTACTGTATTTCTTAAAGCTGTTGTATTACATGTTATATTAAAGCTCTGAAAGAACATTTGTGCATATGTACATAATATATACAGTGGGCAGTGTTTCTGTTCTTTAGATAATATTTCCATGCAGTTATGGAACGTACCTTTTGTTTATATTTTCCTGTTTGATAGAAATGCATGAAATGTAAATGCATTTCTGTCACAAGGTGATACAAAGATGTTCACATAATTCAATTGACTTGAAATGTTTTTCAATGAATTTTTTATTTTTCAGGGTGCTAGGGTTATATGATAGCTTGAGTAAATACTTGCTAAAGAAATGAGGAGGACTCAGATAAAATCATGGGAGAAGTGAAGGTAGTCAGAGATAGTAGTGCTTCCTTTGTTAGGTATTTATTGGCCAACTGCAGGGTCTTTGGAACAAGAAGAGTGATTTCACTTTGTCCACAGTGCAGTTTGCCAAGCAGTGATGAACTAGGGAGAACAAAGAAAAGAGGTAAACAAGTGAAAAAGATTAATACTAAGTTAAAGTAACATGAAGAGAGTAAATTGATTATGTTAATACTAAACAATAGTTCTAAAATCAGGTTTAGGTTCATTGCAGCCAACAAATGGAAGGCTTTAGTTTTCATCATCAAGAGTGTAAACTGTTGACTTTCCCCAGAGAAGGCAACTTTTTTTTCCCTTGAACAGTTGCTGTTATTATTTTACATGGTCCATGGTACTCTTAAATACATAAATAAATTAAATAATTCTTTGTTTAGTGTGTAAATCAATTATTTGTGTATACTTATCCTTGAAATAGCAAAATTCCTTACCAGCTGATTTAAAAATAGAAAGTTTGCATTGTTTATACCTTTATGTGATTTTAAGGAACAAAAAGCCCACAGGACTTTCTAATTTAAATGAGAAAATGTCATTCATTTACATTGTTGTTTTTTATTTAATTTGGCTTGCTCTGTTCTAAATAATTAAATATTTCTTCTTAATTTAATTCTGATTCCAGACAGTGTAGTTCAGTCTTTATTAGCATGAGCTGTTTCAAGTTTTTTGGTCTTGGTTTTTTTTGGTTTTGTTTTGTTTTGGTTTTTGTTGTTGGGGTTTTTGGGGGTTTTTTGTTTTTAAGTTCTGGAAGGCTGTGTGAAGAAGGGAATGCCTTATTTTTCAGGATATGTTTATACGAATAACCTCTGTGTATTCTGTATCTTTGAGAATGTGTGGTAATTTTGTATGAAGTAAGGTTAAAAGGTAAGTGGTATGGTACTGTTTCTTTTGACTATTGCATTGAAGTGTTTGACCTTCAGCAACCTGTCTTTATCTTAGGCAGTAAACTGTTTAGTTCTGCCTATCAGAAGAGGCTTCACTGCTCTCTTTCCATGCTGTTCTCATCCAAAACACACTGTATCAATCCAGTATCAGTAGACTTTATCAGCAGCAGCTATTATTCTGTTTAGAGATTCAGCATAAAAAAAGTTTATGTTGTAACAGTACATTTTATTCAGTAAATATTTTCATTTGTAGTTCAGTGGTTTCCAGTTTCATTATCTAGTTTAAATCTTCTCTTGTATTGCCTCCTTATTACCTTACTCTTTCCCCCAATTTTAGCTGTTTGACTTGAAATTACTTAGTTTGGTGTCGCTGTAAAGTGAGTTGTTTTAGATTATTCACACTATATCCTATGTATGTCTAAAGGTAAGGTTAAAATGGCAAAGTAAGTATCTTTGCAGATTTTTGACAGATTTTCTAATTATTTGGGGATCCCTTTAAATCATTGACATGGTGGGTGTAATTTGAAATCTGATTAAGTGTTTAGTTCAACAACTCCCCCATACCTTCAGTTGTCTGTGTGATTTACCAGAGTGAAGTTCTACACATTGGAGTGTTGGCCAGAGGCAGAATTTGCTGTATCTCTGAAGTGACTGTAATTCATAATGCTGCTGGTGATACTCAACGAATCTGTAACCTGCAAGAAAGTTGTCAGTTTGAGGGCAGCTGCTAGTTTGTTCTAGGTTTTTTTTTCATTGACTTGTTAATTTACATGATGCTTTACTGTTATTACTAGTAAACAAATAATGGTACCATAATCGGCCTCCCTGTTTATAGTTAGAGTAAATAGGATATTTCATGAAGTAAATCCAAGGGGGCTGAATCTAGTCTGCTTGTATCCTTCTTGTCAGCATATCCTTGTGTCCAGCAGGGCCAGGACAGTGATTGTCCCCCTGTACTTGGCACTGGTGAGGCGAATCCTGTGTCCAGTTCTGGGTCCTGCACTACAGGAAGGGCATTGAGGTGCTAGAGCATGTCTGGAGAAGGGCAGCGGAGCTGGTGAAGGGTTTGGAGCACAAGTCTTATGAGGAGCAGCTGAGGGAGCTGGAGTTTTTTAGCCTGGAGAAAAGGAGGCTTAGGGGAGACTTTATCACTCTCTACAGCTGCCTGAAAGGAGGTTGTAGCCAGGTGGGGGTCGGTCTCTTCTCCCGGGTAGCAAGTGACAGGACAAGAGGAAATGGCCCCAGGTTGCACCAGGGGAGGTTCGAATTTGATATTAAGAAAAATTTACCAAAAAATTTGTCAAACATTGGAACAGGGTGCCCAGTAGAGTGATGGAATCACTATCTGTGGTGGTATTTGAAAGATGTGTAGATGTGGCACTTAGGAGCAAGGTTTAGTGGTGCACTTGGCAGTGTTATGTTTACAGGTGGACTTAATTTTAAAGGTCTTAAATGTCGGCCTTCATGATTCTGTGATTCTGAGTTTTATTTCTTGAGTACTAGATAGATTTCTGTTACTTTTTGACTTGATGGATTTGTTGCACCATGCTGCTACCAAAATTTGTAGGTGTCAGGGATCACAGAAAGCTGCTCTAAGCTGTCTGAAGAATACAGAGCTAAAGATCTCAAAAACTGTCTCAAAAAGAAGCCCCAAAACAGAACAGTATTTGATGATCCCAGTTTCTTCTCTCTTTTTATAAGGACAGTGTGAAGCCAGTCTCGAAAAGAATCAAAGCTTTTCAGTGGATGTCAGAATCTGAAGACAAGCAAACACTTCAAAAAGTCATGAATGTGTTCATATATCTTGCCAAGTTCCCGATCTGTCCTCTGTTAATTCACCCACCCCATCAGACAATTTCTGGAAAATGTTCAGTGACACTGGATTGAATAGGGCAGACATTCCTTTAATGAGTTTGATAGGTAACAGCTCTTGTGCTGAAATGCTGCAGCCTTGCTTAACTCATTAAGAAAAGCTTGTAAAGAGACTGTAGAAAGCCAGTGTTCTTAGAAGATGTTTTTAAGTACAAAATAGGCCTTTTTTTTCCCCAATGAAAAAGACCAGTGTTTTCCAAGCTCTTTTGAACCAGCTAACCACTGTGATTCTTCAATATTACTTATGACTGTAACCCAGATTTACAGAATAATTAATACCAAGTACTGTGGGATACAGTCAGTGGTATATCCACTCAGTAAATGCAGAGCTCGTGCTGCATTCCCTTGGAACCACAGTTGGTAATCGCTGCCCTAAGATATATGATTTACTAACCATACAAGACAATCTCTACTCCTTGTGGCTTCTCTTTAGGGAGAGACATGCTTTCTGTTTTTACCAATTTTTGTATCAAATTACTGCTTCCAATTTGATGTGGAAATAACTAGATTTGTGGGAACAGATACAGAAGGAGAGATAGTTTGTGTGTTGAATGCTAAAAACATAGAAGGAGTGAACATATTTGCAATGAGAAATGAGGCTTCATCATACAGGTTCTCTGACCTGCTCCAACTCCAGCCGTTGTGCCAGCTTTATGTTCTGTTTCTGTATATATTTTGCATTTGATATACAAAAGTTAGTTACATACAAAGATATGCAAACATTTAAACACAGATCCTGTGTGCTTTGTCTGGGTTTGGTAGCAGTTCTGTGAGTGTTTCCAGATGAGCTCAAGGTGGACACTCTAGTGTAAAGCTATAGATAAATGTCCACTTTAGATGTTATCCATAGCTGCTCATCACATTCTCACCCAGGACAGGAGATTCCTCCCCGCAGTCCAGCTGATGTCCTAGCATGTGACCTACTCAGACTGGTTTTGCCTAAGTATTCATTGTAGAAGTACTCCTGTTTATTACTGGCTCACACAAACCAGTGGGGTGATGGTTTCTGGCATAGGGATGCTGACAGCTGGGAAGGGGGAATAGCCTTTTCAGCCGTCACAGCTGCATGTGGAAGAAGATATCTATCCACAAGCTAAGGAAAGATTAGAGAAGTCTTCCAAAATAATTTACTTTTTTGTTTATTTGGTTTTAGATTTGAAATGAGTACTTAAAATAAATGATGAGTGACTATTTCAAGGGTAAAGGCAGGACAGTGACTTGGACTTTAAAAAAATTTGATTCATTATTGAGGCACTAATAAAACTGATTTGTGAGGCTAATATAATGTGTGAAGTAATTCTAAACCTTCAGAAGCAGTAAGGTTTAACATAAACTAAGCCATAAAATGTTGGTAATCGAAGTAATTGTTTTTCTTCTTGCAGCTGTTGCTTTTCCTTTCTGAAAAGCTGTCCATTACATACAGTAGTTTACTTGTTTTGTGTAGTATTTTCTTTATGCTGCATATGTGATGAAAAAACCTACCCTTTGGCGTGCAATTTCAAACTCGCTTTAATATTTTTAACCATTAAAGAAAAAAAATTAAGTTGCTCTTTATCTAGTGATGGGGAGGAAATCTCATGTAAGGACTGGTTCTTAAACTCATAGATCCACCAGCTTTGAGTGAGTTTATATTAGCAATGCTGCTGCCAGTTAATTGTACAACTGATCTGCTCAGAGTTGCTCTTAATTGGAAAGAAGGGGGGGTTTTTTTGTTATTTCTTTCTACTGCTGCTTATTTTCATTGTGCAATTGGAGTAAATACAGGCAATCCACACCTCAGGATAAAATGCTATCTTACCCATTAACAAAAATGAGCCCACTTAATGCAGAATGTTGTTGAATCTGAGAATATTTGTAGCTGAGGATATTTGTTGAAATTGAAAGTGGGACAACTTTTGTTGAGGGAAAACTAAGTCATCACAAATAAGTTTTGGCTAAAATCAAATGCATCATTTTTGATCTTGACTTCAACACAGTTGATCTATGTGGAGTTTGAACTACTGTACATTTCCTTCAAAATATTTGTGTGGTTTTTATGACAAGAAAGATTGGTTTGTCATTTTATTGTTGCTGTTAATATATAGCCCATTCTGCTGAAGCTTAAATGAATACCACTTTCCTTTATGGTCAGTGGATGTAACTGAAAATTATTTAAAGCATTTTTAACAAGAGAATTAACATTGAGTCTTTTGTAGATAAACTTCACCCTTCCTGTTTTGGATGGAGCAATAACTTTACCCTGGAGCAGATTTAGGAAGTGGCTTTCCATCAGTTCACTATTTTATAAATAAAAAGTTGTAGGGTGAGGCCCTTCCTTTCGCATAAAGCTGATTATTTCCTGTTTAATCCTGAACTGATGTATTTCACATAATGGGAGTTTTCTAGCATCTGTTGGAGAGGAGAATTTTTAGGATTTTGTTTTCATTTATGCTCTTACAAAAATACAGTTTCTGTGTTTGCGTATTATTGTAGAACAAAGAGAAATTATTAGATATATAAGTAGTCACCTTTTCACAACTTTTGGGCTTGGCTGCACAGTTGTTTGTACCTGGGCATTCTTAAACATACAGCTGGGTATTCTTATCCATGAGCTGAAAAGATGTCACTGACACGTCTTCAAGAGATCATCAGTACTTTCACTGAGGTTTAGGAACTGATGAATTGTAATTGCAGTGGGTTTTTGGATTTCAGATGTATCATCTCCTTGCACAAGGCACACACTTTCTGTAAGAAGAACATGTAAGAGGCAGAATTTAAACTCATATTGCTGTTTTACCTTAGGAACACACAAGTTAATATATGAAGTAACACTACCCTCACATATCTGTTGTAAAGAAGCCTATGAAATCTGGGCCACACACAAACTGGTCTCCAAGGGCCTGTAGTTGGTGTTAGAATGCTGTTATTATGTGGTCTGATTGGTTTAGTAAAGAATTATCTCCAGAAAAACCATGTAACATAATAGTCCTTGCTCTCCCACATGGGAGCTACTTCTGCTTGACTAAGCAAGACATTTCTTGAAGAAGTAATAATACACTTGCTCTTGCCAAAATGTAACATTAAATGAAGTGTATCATCATGTACATTTCTGTTGTGTACCAGTTCTTGTTCATTTAAACATTTGTGTCAAGTCCTCCACCACAGTGTTAAAAAAATATTAGAGTAAACACATGGATTTCCTAGCAATATATTTAAAATAAATTCTTGCTTCTTATTGAAAACTTGTGTGTAGTAGTTTTAAAGCAATGAGTAACTATTTGGAATTTGTAAGTTTTCATAAATGAAAACTCTGTTTTCTAAATAGTACCAACTTTTGCTGTGATGGTTCTGAATTATACAGCCTTGCCCTACAGATCTGTCCTTGGGTAAACAGAGCTGTAAACACATACTGCACTTGCTGAGGGACTTCACTTTTTATTGCTTTTCAATTATATTATTCTTTAGGTCTCCTCAGCAGTGTCATACAAAAGCTGTATGTTCATCTTTAGATTGCTCTATAAGCATTGAGGAAATGCACAAAAACGTGAAATTTTTTGTTTGGGTGGTGACAGGAAGAAGAAGGGAGTTGAGGAGGTGTGGGGCCTCTCTGCAGAGGTGGGATTGCTGCCGAGGGGCTGAGCCCTGCACAGCAGGAGCCGTGGGCAGAGGAGGCTGTCGTGGGCAGCCGTGGAATGCTGGAGCTGGTCACGGGCTTTCCTGAGCAGTGGTGGGCTCTACCCCATGCAAACCCCTTGGCTTTGCTGTAATTGCACAGGTGTCAAGAAGGCTATGAAGCAAAGCAGTAGCTAGATGATGTCTTGAGCTTAAACTGGAGGTAATGGATTCACACAGATTAAATAATTTTACCAATGTGTTTTCTTCCTAGTGCATGTGAAAGACCAGGGTTGTGTCTCAGGACCCAAGCCAACTCTTCAGGGTTTTCAGCCTTGAAAATGTATTTGTAAACTCAGCAAAGTTGGTGACTATAGACACAGACACCCACCTCTCAATTTTACAGAGCACTTTTCATCTCTTTTCATACTAGAATTCTACTTTTAAATGGAGGGGAAGCCTTGTGGTGGCATTGTTTTAGACTGCATTTCCTCTATCAGATTAGTTTAGTCAAAGGGATGGATGATGCTGTGACCTGGAAGCAAAGTGCTGTAAACCAGCTGAGCAGGAACACTGTGGCTCCCAGCACCTGTCCCTGCTGTGCTTTGCTCACCTGCTGCCCCCACATGTTGCCCGTCCTGGTCCTTGAGGACGAAGCAGACTTCAAATCTGAATTCCTATATCTTTTAAAGTGAGGGCTCTCTCCACATCTATTCCACACGAGGGGCTTCCAGGAGACTTCTGTCAGATATTTAGATGCCAAAAATGGTGAGCTTACATTCTAAAAGTTGATTAAATCTATTGAAGTTCCTGAAAAGGAACTTGAAAGTTTCATTGGAAAGGGAGGCAGAACTGCATTTAAGTGCAAATAACTTTAATATTTTGCATATCTTCAGTAAGAAGCAAATTAAGATGAAATTGTTCATTATTACATAATATATTAAATAACTTGTTTCCCCCAATTTGCATTTCAATGAGTATCTAATTGGTCTATAAACACATTGATTAATGGGGTGCAGAAAATATTATATGGATACAGGGAAAAATTGTTAGTGTGTTTTTAAGAAAGGAATAGAGTACACTTGCTGGTATTTTATAATTAAAAATTGTATGCTACTGTAAACTGTATACTATTGTAACTAGGCATTGAATTTGTTCTATGTTAATTTAGCTTTCTGTAACCATAAAAATTAGTTCATCTTGGTTGAAAATCAGTTTTAAATGTCTTGATCATGAAAATTGTCTGCAAGTGGTTTAATGACAGTTCTGAGCATTCTTCGCACTGTGGTGCTATAAACTTATATTTTCTACTCATAAACATAACAGTACAATTATATTGCCACTGCAGTGATGAAAATTTCTCTGTACTCCTTCAGTAGAGGATTAACTTACTGTAGTTTGAAAAAGTAAATTTTGGGTAAATTTAATAAAATCTAATTTGCATGGTTGAAAAAAATTTCCAAGATAGCATATAAATAAATTAAAATAAGAGATTTCGGGAGAGGTAATAATTCCTTTTAAAGATGTCTTTGACAAAGAATAAGCTGTGATAGTGGCAGTTCAATGTTATGTAGTTTCCCAGTTTGCTTAAGCTCACAGGCACAATTAAAATGCAATTTTGACTGCATATGCAATCAGCTTAGAGTTAGGTCTACATTACAAAAAATTTCAGTATTGTTTTTAGTTAGGAGTAGAAGAAAAGTTATACCTCTCACCTATGCTGGGGAAACCTGGCATAGATGTGGCTTGGTTAATAGAAGAGTGCTTTGTCAGACTTATTTTAGGTTTGCTGAGGAGGGGAAATAAGAAGCTGGTTTATACCACCAGAGGGCTATACCAACCTAGCTATCATGGTTTAGGTGAGGGAACAAAAGCTGTTATCTCTGTCCAGTGTAAGGGGGCCCTGGGGCATCACTGAATCGAGGGAAATTTCCAGCAGTTTTCTCGTGGAGTGTCTGGAATGGACATGGTAATGGCTTTCAAACTGGTGCCGTACTTGTGCTCTGCATGTTCATGCTCTGCCTTTGTGAGAAATCAAACTGCCAGTGAGCATGTTGCTTCTTTCCTCATTGCATGGAGTATTTCATACTTGTGGGAAATAATGCCCTTAGTAACTGAAAAGCTTCTGTCTTCTGAAAGATAATATATTAAATGAGTACTTGCATGAATCACAGATGCAAAATTGTGATTGCTGGGCATGTTGGGTCTTCTCAAAATGAGTTAGTATCTAAAGGTTGCAGGCTATTTAATGTGGTTTCTGAGCCACAACCCAGCTCCTTCCCCTCTGTTAACTGAGCCTTGGGGGTCGTTGGCCTTTGGATGAGGAGCTGAGAACAGGCATCTATGAAGATGAGTACTGACTTACAGGCACTGGTGGTGGGCTGTGTACAGATGGTGCAGAACGGCTCAGAGAGTCTAGACTTGCGTCGTGTTGCTCTGAACGAGTTCTGGTGGAGGTGAGAGAGTGTTAGATGCATCTTGAAATATATGGAATGCTAAGAATACTCAAAAAATCCAGGAAAGGTTGTGAGGAAAAGAGCAGGGTGTTGGAAATTACAGATTAAATCATGGGCATCTATTTCACTTGCTAAATCATCATATCCACCTAATGGATGTGGTCCTTATCACATCTGCTGGTCCTGCTTGTCTTTGCGAGCAGAAGTACCGCCTTCTGCACTGGAGTTTGCTCATCTCCTGCATGTAGCTGCTCAAGCCTGGCATATGCAAGTCTCTGGATGAATTCTATTGAGGAGACTTTCACGTGCACATGAAGCCAAGAGCATTCAAAAAAAGTGCCACAGTGTCATATTCATTCAAAACCTTATCTGGAGAGGAAAATGTTTTAATACCTGCATATAAACTAAAGCACATCCATTAGAACAGTTCTTCCAAAAATGAGATGTGGAGATTCATTTGGGTCCTTTCTGAGACAGGAGAAATTTGCATCTCCCATTTGCTACTCAGTTCTACTTTCTACAAGCTGAGATGAGAGATACAGAGGCTAACTTTTGTATCCTGGTGGGACCAGTCTTCCAGAGAGTCATTCCAGTTATCTGGGAATTTCTCTCTTGTTTCCTGTTTCCTCAAAGCCTGTTTAGAACAGATTCTGTGGTTTTAGCTGTTCTGAGTCACCTTGAGAAGTTAAAAAGTTTCTTCTGTTTCTTTGCACAGACTTTGAGCTAAGCTGGGGAAACTTGATGCATGGGTTGAAATAAGGCCTGTCCTCAATCCCCTTTGAATACTGTGTCTGCTCTTGATGTTGAAATAAAGATAGTTTTTGGCCAGGTATGCAAGACTTTGAGCTCAAGATTGTTCTTATGACTCTTCTGCAGCCTGTAGTCATTTGCAAGCAAGGACATCTTAAGTTGTAGTTTTCATTGTCATTACTGTTTATGTTGTCCAACAGCTCTATCGCACAAAAGGCACGTGGCTCTGGAACAGTTCTGGAGAAAAACACGGTGCTGTGCTAGTCAGAAAAAGAAAATTACATGGACTTCGTCAGTGAGTGGTAGGCATATTGTCACAGTATTCCCTAGCAATGTGTAATTTCACCCATCAGCAAAGCCATTCAATATGTTTTTCTTTGGTTTAAGCCAAGACCATTTTTAGATTATCATTGAAAGAGGGATATAGCAGTCAACGACATGAGCAGTCCCCATGTGCTTGCTTCTGCCCCTCTTTCTTCCTGTTCAGAGGTTAACAGTCCACAGCTGAGCTGGAACAAGAGAGTGTGTGGTATCCATAATTTCTTTCATGTCAGTGTCATACATTGTGTAATTTAAGACACTGTTGATGGCACTTTGAAGTTCACTGTGAGAACTTGGCATATTTGTAGATGAGGGAGTTCTCAGAAGTTTCATTCTGCCTGGGGAGTGAGTTCTAGGGCTTGATCACCTCCAACCTGGGTGACTGACATCTCCATTTCTCTGACTAGGTCTGGAAGTAAGTGTCTTTCAGCTATATTTAAACACTTCTAAGTGCAAGTTTTGGTTTAGCTTTCTCAGATAAATGAGGCGTGTTCACTAACATATTGCAAGTGGATCAGAACTTTATATTTGCATCAACTACTTATGCAGAGAGTGACATGGCAGAGGGCTGATCTCAGCCAAAGCCTCTATGCCCTTATAATGTAACAATAAGAAGAGCTAAAATTCCATGAGAATAATATAAAAGTATGCATATTTGTGATCCTCTGACCTCACAGATGCTAGATTTTGGAAAACGCTTCAAAGAACTTGAATTCAGCTTAAATACTTGTCATGCATAGAAAAAGCAAGACTGCATGTGTATATATAGCTGTATACAGTGTGTGTATATAAAATAAATATATTCATGTATTTGGAAGCAGAACAGCTGCTTCTACTTCTCTTTCATCTGCTTACTAAGGTTTTACATGCTCTTTCCATTATGCTGGTGCTGTAGCTTAGGTTGGAGAATAAATGTACGCTAGGGCCTCGGTAAATGATCACCCTGTGGCTCTAGCTATTTTCAGGATTATCTGATTTTTGTGTCAGACAGAATAATCATGTCATTGGTATCATTCCCTTTCTTGTTTTTCGTTTTAAAAATGTTATTTCTTCATTCCCCACACATGGAATCACTTTCAGGTTTTAGTTCCAGATGTTTACAGATGAGCTTTCCATGGTCTGAGCTCAAAATCAGTATCAGCTGGAATTTTAAAGATAGGGTTCTTTTCATACCTTGTTGGGTCACGAGTTCTTCCAGTATTTTTCTCCAACAGAGAGCTCTTTTTGCTTGGTTGGAATATTTTCTGCAGTTTTCCTTCTTCCTCAAGCATCACATTCTCAGCTTTTTTTCAGAAATAGCCTCCTTTTATTCTGATAGATGTTAATGTCATGCCACCATCCTCCTCTTTCATGAGCTTTCAGTACTTTCACAAATTTTTCAAATAGTTGATTGTACCATTAAGCTGTAATTAACGTATTCTGTATTGATATTCTTGTAATTGATAATCTCCATTTCCTTCTGTAAAGCATAGTAACTTCTCTGAAAGTTGGTAGTTGTGCCTTGGCTTCAGATACAAACTGGTTTGTGAAGTTTTCGCTTTAAGACCATGGCTCACAGTTCTTTCAGTTGTGCTGATGCATCTGGTTTTAGAATTGAATCACTGAATCACATTAATTGGGGGGGGAGAAGTAATTTTAAAAGGGAGCATCTCAGTGATGCAATTTATGTTGCAGCTATACAAATAGATTTATCAGCACAATTGGGACGTTGCAGCTATACAAATAGATTTATCAGTACAATAGTGAAGGAGGCAGATTGTACCAGGAGGATCAGAATTAGCAGCTGGGGCAGAAAGCTTGGTGAGAGAAAATTGCACAATTATTGTTAGAGGAGCTGAGCTGTTTCCTTTGTTTTCTGTTGTTAAAACTGCCTTCCTGCTCCACCTTTGCCCTCTTCCCCTAATTTAGGTAAATTCTATTTTTTAAAAATCTTTTGTCACAAAGTATTGAAAATGTTCATCTCTTGCATGAAGGTGTTTCCAGATTGTTGTGACAGCAAAGTGACTTCTGACTGCAGATGCAGTGACGACAATGGCTCTCTTGATTCTCTTTCATGTCTTCTTCTGGGAAAGTTTGGAAGAAAAATATGCTTAGATCAAGCTAACATTTACATGCTAAGAGTCAGAGAATTTCATCTGAGTTAGTTCTTCGTGGTGTGTGGGAGAAGTAGCAGCACTATTTGGCTTAAGTTTGAAGACCCATGAAAAGCAGAGCAATTCCTTCAGTGGTAGCCTTGGGTGCCTCCCCGTGCAGAAGGTGGGGCAGTGAGTCTGTGTTGTCTCTTGGTGTCAGGGTCTTCTGGAGGCTCGCAGTTACCATGTTTGTGTACCTGTGGAAGATCATTCACACCTCCTTGGTCTGACCACTTTGTGATAAAATAGGTCAAATAGATATGCAATAAGAAAAAAAAATTAACTGTTTTCCTCAGCGCATGATGGCTTTGGGGAGAAAAACCATTTCAGAAATCATTCCGTGAAGGTGTGAGCAGGCATGCTGCAAGTAATTGAAAGATTAGCTTAAGCAAAATCCCATCTGTCATATGGCTGATCAGAGACAGCGATTTTTCCTGAGCTTTTTCTTTGGGAAGAGAGAAAAAAGTAACACAGATTTTCTCTGTTTGAAGTTCTTTTACCAAGTACCATGTTTTACTTGCTGTGGAGCATGAGCTCTGAGAGTCTGGGGTTTGTGCTGTTATTTTACTACCAAAGAACTACAAAGCAGGAAACAAACCCCTCTCTGAAAAAATGCCATGTGCATTTCCACACTTGAAAATGTTTAGCTCGAGTTTGGTTTGGGTGCACTCTTCTTTTTGACTTGTTACTCTCCACTGAAGATCAGTGTCTTCCAAAAGGGTTTTCTTTTATTTGCCAACCAGTGTTTGAAAAGTGGGTCTGATTGTAAATTGTTTTCCTAGAGTATGCTACTAGGCATTTGAGAACTGTCTTTATTGAAGGTATCATGATAATTATTGTGTTTTTAAGGATAGTTTAGTTTTGTGCAGAATGTTGGGGTTTGTTACTGGTTTTCTGACATGAATATGCTTGAGCTGACCTCAGACTGGTTCTTATGAATGGGTTCTTTTGGTGGGTTTTCATTGGGGGTGGGATGGGTGTGTTTTGTTTGTTTTTTTCTTTCATTTTTGGTATTGGGGAAATGCTTACGTACAGTTGTATCATTTGTGTCCACAATACAGATAAATGTGAAAGGAAAGGGTTGTACATCTCTGTGAAAAACAAGTTCTAAGACAAGCAGACAATACTAAAGTATAATCATACTTTGAAGAATATCAGCATTCAGCTTTTTTTTCCTCAAAAAAGGTTATATGGAGATAGAAAACTTATCTCCATTCAAAAAGCTAATGTATTTTCTAAACAGAAATTGGCCTAAGAGGTTTGAAAATGAGCTGCATCTGTCAGTTGGAAGACATTGAGAAGTTCCTTTTTTTGCTGGGTGTTTAGATTGATAAACTTAGCTGGAATCTGAAAAAAAAAAAATTTAATGTCACTGACTTGCTTTGGAAACTGTGTAAGAGCATGGTCATGAGTTTGTTGCTGAAGAACAGTTGCAGTGATAATGAAAAGTTACTTCACCTCAAATGTGGTGCATAACTGACTTGCAGACTCTTCATTCCCTGTGGGAGAAGGTCAGATGGGTTCAGGTAAACCGCTGCCAGGACTTCTTTAATCCTTAGTGATTGAATCACCAGTGCAATCCAAACTAATTGAAGTCATCTTTGTCAAGGACTTCTACAAGAAACAGATACCCAACAAACAAACAAAATTTGGTGAAATTATTTAAACACAACTTCTATTTAAAGTATTGTGAGTGATAACAAACTAAATTATTGGTGCTTTGTATGAAGATTGAGGCTGCTAGACATTCCAAAGTTTAATTTTAAATATATTGAAGTGAAAAGAAAGTCTGGTTTAGTATTTGTACTCTGCTCAACCATTATTTATTAAATATTGCTGCAAGGGGAACTTAATCTCTCTTTTATGGCATTTCATCCTAAAGAAGTTATTTTTGGTATCCAGATAGTGCTGAGCTAGTTACGTTTGTATTAGTACAGGTCAGAAGAGAGGAAATGGCCAGTCAGTTTTACAGAAACTCACGTTAAATCCCATATCCTTTGTTACATTTGGATCTAACTCAATGAGGGCTGTTGCTGTGCTAATGTAAAGAGTCTTGCATTTAATAATTTCCTAAAATGTGTTGTTTCTAGGTCTACAGACAAGACTGTGAAACCTTTGGCATGGTAGTGAAGATGCTGATTGATAAAGATCCATCATTAGAGAAGTCCATTCAGTTTGCCCTGAGGCAGAATTTGCATGAAATAGGTGAGCGATGCATTGAAGAACTCAAACATTTCATTGCTCAGTACGATGCTGCCAACCAGGATGTATCAGAGTCTTTCAAAGAGGGCTCATACTAAGGACAAAAGTATGCTTTTAGGTCCTCTGCATTGTGTCTGCCGTAGTACATAAATCTGCTTTTTTGCGGGGAAAGAGGAGCTCTTGTTCAAGGTTTGAACCCAAGGCCTGTGCTCCTTTGTAATAGCTCAGGTGGCTGTTCCCTTGTCCCCTGTGGTCTCCACGATTGTATTCCTCCTACTGGTTCTTATTGTCATATATTCCTTTGAAAGGATGTTCTTTTAAAAAATGCTGTAAAGCAACAAACTATTTTTGAAACCTCTACAGAGTTACTTTGAAAAGAATGATCAGTCTGATGTCTGTACACTTATGTTTTGATGCTTACCAGTGTAACTTGAAACATTGTATTTTTTATTAAAATTACACCGCTCTCATTCCTCAAGTTATGCACAAATATGTCTTGTTATCATACATACTATAGGAAGGGAAATCTTGCAAAATTGGTCACAATTATGATTTAAATTATTTATTCTGGTTTAATTTAAAAATACAGATTAATTCTGTAAAATTAAACTAGGGGTTATCTCTAGTCTCTGACTACCAGAGCAATTTACTACTTGATGTAAGAAGTGCTGTATTTTTGTTCTAATTGCAGGTTTTGCAAATGCCTTTTAAGTTTTGGTGTTTTCCATATTATGTCTCATTACTAGTAAGCAGTATTATGTAGGATGGATTCCAGTTTTTGTTACTATTTGCTCTGTTTTTGACTACACTGTACAGAATGTAGCTGCAGGCAGACACTGAGCAGGGAAAGGTCCCTTTTCCTACTCTGTCTCTCTCCCCGCTTACAACTTCTCAAGCCTTTTCATCCATTAGTTTTAACAATAGGGAAGCTGTGTGTAATCTTTATGTCCAACTTCAAGAAGGAGCAGGAATTGGGGTGTTGAGGATGGGCAAGGAAAGTGAGGCACCACTTTTGACCTGATCGAACAACTTGCAGTTTGAGAACAATGGTTGAGGAAAGCCAAGAGGCTCTCTGTGAAATCCAGACAATTGAACTGAAGGTACTGTTTTTTTATGAATATTTTAGGAAAGGAATAATTTGAGTCATAATCACGAAGAGGTAAGTATAAGCATGATTGTTTTGTATACATTTCCATTTAGAACATATGAAACTCTGTAAAAGGACTAATAACCAAACTCACTATTTCCAGATTTCATCAGAGTGATGTGCAGAAACATAAATGAAATAGCAATGATTTTGCATGGACAAGGTACTGAATGTGTCACAGCATCTTACACCTGCAAATCTTGATATGGTGTATTAAATATGTATTGCATCAGATTCCTGAGATGCCTAGTTAGTTCTGTATCAGTAGGGGGAGGTTTTGCAGTTGGCTTTTCTTGTTTTCTAAGAGTCCACATTGCTTAAAAGAGATGACCTACAACTACCCTTGTTAGCATCTGGGATTGTGTGGGCTGCACAGTGAGTGGGAATCAGCTCGTGGATCCTACAGGATGCTGATTTGGCCAGGGAGAGAGGGGAAGAGAGGCAAGCTGTTCTGACATAGTAGCGAGACCTGACCCACCCCTTCTGGCAACGACCTGGTTTACCGAGATCAGTCAAAGTCTTCTCTGATGCAGAAACATAACTACAGCACTTCTCTACTTGCCTACAGGACTGAGAGCCTTCAGGAGGTTACATCTGAGTCTCTACTTTGGGTTAGAAATGCTAATGGAAAAAAATAATAAAACTGTGTGTAATATATTTTTGATTAAAAATCTCCATTGTTACTGTACAGTTTGTTAGGAGTTCCCTTTGTTAGAAGCCTGATTTAGCTTATTATTATAAAAGTGTCCAAGTTTTCAAGTGTTTTTCTGTAAAAAAAGACCTAAGCTTACAGTCACAGAATCACAGAATATCTAAAGTTGGAAGGGACCTGTAGGGATGGTTGTGTCCAACTCCCTGCTCCTCACTGAACCACCAGGAACATTGTCCAGATGCTCTTTGAACTCTGGCAGGCTTGGGGCTGTACCACTTCCCTGGGGCGCCTGTTCTGGTGACTGATTGCCCTCTCATGTCCAATCCTTGAGTCCTGTCATTGGTCACCAGAGAGAATTGAGTGCCTGCCCCTCTGCTGCCCACCTTGAGGAACCTGTAGAATGCAGTGAGGTCACCCCTCAGTCTCCTACAGGCTCCTCCTTTCACCACCTTGACCACCCGTCTCTGGGCACACCAATAGCTTTATATCCTTCTTATATTGTGGCACCCAGACCTGCCCCCAGCACTCGAGGTGAGGCCGCCCCAGTGCAGAGCAGAGCAGGACAATCCCCTCCCTTGCCTGGCTGGTGATGCTGTGCCTGATGCACCCAGGACATGGGCAGCCCTCCTGGCTGCCAGGGCACTGCTGACTCATGTTTAATTTGCCATTGACCGGGACCCCCAAATCTCTGCAGGGCTGCTATCCAACTTCTCATTCCCCAAGTTTTACGGATGATCAGGACTGCCCTGTCCCAGGTGGAGGATCTGGTACATGTTCTTGTTAAACTTCATGGAGATGGTGATTGCCCCCCAGCTCCTTCCTTTGTTCAGATCTCTCTGCAGGACTTCTCTACTCTTGAGGGAGTCCACAGCTCCTCTCACTTTAGTATCATCAATGTACATTTGACTCATCTAGCTCCATTAAAGAGCACTGGCCCTAAAATTGAGCCCTGCTGAGTCTCACCGGTGACCAGCTGCCAGCCCGAGGTAACCCCATTCACTACACCTAATCTTTTGCTTAATCTTTTTTTTTTAATTGATTAAACTTTACTTGTGAACTAAGGAGTCTTTTGAATTTTTTATTAATGCTATTTCTGTAAAAGGTTTAATTCACATTTGTAAGTGATAAGTAGCTGATTTTCCATCTTATACTTGGCATTGTGTTAAATGTTTGGATTTAACCTTTTGTGATGTATGCTTTCAGTTGATGTAAGTAAAATATACTATGGCAGTCCCTTAACTTAAGGAAAAAACATGGCTTTTAGTCTTGCTTACTTTACAGGTATGAGTTTGGATTAGCTTCATGTCAATGTAAAAATAAATTGTCCCTGGTTTAGTGGTCAGCCTCAATGGGACTCTGGAAAGCTGCAGGAAGAGCACAGGGGGAAGGAAACATGCTGTGATGAAAGAACTTAATTTGTCACCTTCAGAGCTCCTGAAAATAGAAATTACTTCTAGCACCTGTTAATGTTGCAGATACTCTTAAAAAGTAAAAAAGAAGGTGGGAATTGAAGGAGTATGGAAATTGAGTGCTATCTGCTGAGACTGAAGTGGTGACCGCTGTGACCTCACTTGGGCAAGTTGGCAGGTTAGAGTTACAGCATAAACAGTAAAGGTGAAAATCAGCAACAGAACCACTATTGATATGAAAGGAGGTAATGCCAGATATCAGAGGACCAAATCCTAGTCACCGTCTTGTCTGCAAGATTTTGAGTTTTGATGAGGATGAGGAGAATGTTTTGCCTTAGTATTTTTCCCTGTCATGAAGGTTGTACTGGGTGTGGTTGGGATGGAGTTAAATGTTGTTCTTAGTAGCTGGTACAGTGGTGCTTCAGGTTTGTCTTGGAAACATGCTGATAACACTGGGGTGTTTTAGCGATTGCTGAGCAGAGCTTACACAGAGTCGAGGCCTTTTCTGCCTCTCAGCCCACTCCAGCAGTGAGGAGGCTGGGGGTGCACAAGATGTTGGGAGGGGACACAGGCAGGACAGCTGACCCCAGCTGACCACAGGTGACAGGGCATCATGCTCGGCATATAAAACTAGGGATGGGGGCCAGGGCTGCTGCTGTTCAAGGACAGGCTGGGTACTAGTTGGCTAGTGGTGAGCTAGTGGGTTTTTTGGTATGACTTCAGGGTTTTCTGTTTGAGGTTTTTTGCTTGTTCATTTGTTTTTATCTATTAAATGGCCTTTAACTCAGCCCATGAGTTTTCTTATTTTTCTTACTTTTACTCTTCTCTCCCCCCTCCCACTGGGGGGTAGTGAGTAAGCAGCTGTGTCATGCTTATGTGCCTACCAGGGTATATGCTCCACTTGGAATATAGGTACTACTTCCAGTAACACAAACCACGCTTCAGAGCTTTTGTGACTGTACCACAGACACTATATCCCATACCATTCTCCTTAAGGTGGAGGAATCAATTAGAAATATTTCTCCTAAGAAGTTGTCAAAAATAGTAAGATGTTGTTTATGTCAAGGTCAAAAAAAAAATAAAGTTGTACAGTCATCTTTAAACTTCTTTTAAAGAAGAAAGTGTCAAGAAGCAGCTAACAACCTGTGAAGAACTGTAATATTCCATAAGGTAGTGCAGTTTGGGAGAGTACCTCTGCTGCATCTCAGAGATGGTGTAGGATCAGAACTACTTGTGGAGACATTTCTCCATGAGACGATAGTTACTTGGTCCAACAAGGGACACAGCACTAGTGACACAGCATTTTGTTTCTGAGGATCCTGGTTTCCCATTTTTGGAAACACAGGTGAGGATGGAAGGTCCTAGTCATTGCTGGAGCATCCTGGGGAAGGTTATTAACAAGTCAGCATCTCCAGCCCCATAAGTCCTGCCAGGGCTGTAACATACTTAAGCACAGCCGGCACATGGCTGCTGGGAAAGCTGCCTGAGCCCTGCAGCAGCCAGCTGGAAGCACCCCACGAGGGGCCCATCGGCCCACGTGAGGGACCAGGCATGGCTTTGATCAGCTTTCACCTCCACAAGACCTGTTTGTACTAGGAAAGTGACTTACACGGTGAGTACCACCTCTGGGGGGGAAAGGATCTGCTGCTCATTTTACCCTGAAAAATACAAGCAAGTAACTGCTAGTCTGATTACCCTTAGCAATAGCTTCATTTTCTTTGGTATAAACCAGTGCTCGTGTTCATTCCCTCCCTTATTTGGAGCTGCTTTTGTTTCCATACTTCTCTGTCTTCAAGAAGGGCAAGCTTAGTTCCATTTGACAGGCTTTTTTGGTAAGAAGCATCTATTATTTCATTAGTTTCCTTTCTTCAAGTGGTCAGAACGCCAGTGGCTTTAGCATTTACTATCTTCATTAGTGGATGTCACTGAAGACATTTCTGCCCTTTTTTTAAAACAATGGAAGAAGTTTATTGTAACTTAAAATAGCTTCTGCTCCATATCTGAGTTCAAGGCAACTACTGTAATTACCTATTACTTTACAGTTTTTGCCAGCTTGCCTTCTAGAACCACGCAGTATCGCTCTTCCTTTAGGTAGGCAAACTTCAGAAATTATTTTTGGGGAAGGAGGGGGAACAATAATAAAAAAATCCACATCCACAGGAGTTGCATACTGGTTGTAATGATATATTCCAAGCTTGTGTGGTTTTTACATTTATATAGTTTACATTTTGCTTGACCCATAAATAATACTTGCAAGATTAAGAGGGCCATAGAGAGTATTTACATAGCCCCACCATGCATACAGAGCTTTTAATACCTAGTAGACAAAATTAAGCTGTTTTGCACTGAACATTTTTCAATTTAAACCCCCTGACTAAAATACAAGCAATATTTCATCCATAACACTGCTGTTAAACCCCTAACAAATCTAGTTTGATATTGTAACAAACATCTTCAAATTCAGGGATATAAAAATATTCAGATTTTAAAATTTTAACTGTACAATATGTACATTAATATTTGCACTGTTAAATTATGAATACATTTAAGCCTATGAAATACTACATTATAAATATCAATGTTTTTTTGACTTAGAATTGCAGCTAATACATTTTAAAACCTGGATAATGCATGTGAAAAGACACAATTCTGGAGCCTAATCCTCTAAGCCCATATGAAAATATTTGTTACGTAAGTAGATCCATTGACTTAAACGGGGTTGCATGCCTGAGCAAAAGACTCCAGCAGCTGTACCTCTCTCACTGCTGAGGCGTGGGGGGCATGACAGGAAAAGCATCACAACTCATTGGCAGCTAACTCCAATTCCAGCAGCTGAATTAATATCTTCCTTTAAACAGGCATGGAAAAAACCCCAAAACCACCTCACACTTTTTCAAAATATTGTAGAGGAAAAACCATGAAAGTTAAATGTACAAAACATTCACTGCTACTTTAGGATACATCAAGGCTTCAAGCATTTCAGCTCCCACATTGTGATTTTTCCTTTTTTAAGGAGCATTTTCCCAAATAAAAAGAATCCAGTTTTAGCATGGAAACTTGAAGGAGGAAGAGTGAGCTTTATCAGTGAAGAAAGGGCACAGTATAGAGCCTCCTTTTTCTTGGCAGCAAAAGGAAAAAGTCAAAGATCACCCTGTGTGTATATAGCTACAGCACAGGCCCGACATTTTTATTTATTGATCTTTGTTGAATCCTCTCTCTCAGATAATTCAGCGTAGGTGAATAGTGAGCATAATATAAAATGTCTACAAAAGGTCTGTATTAAGAACTGCAGTAACAGTATTGGGACAGCTGAAACACAGTATGTAAATCTAGCAGTATCTGAGCAGATCATTTGGTGTGGTGACATTTCTGAATGTTACTTTTACAATGTAAACTCTGGCACGGTTATCATTTACACTGGCAAAGCATTACGAACTTTAGCAACTTGCCTAAGTACAATTATTAATATAAAAAGATGCGGTTCAAACTGTAGCTACAGAATTGACTGGTCCTCCCAATTAAGAAATATTAGTAATTAATTAAGATATAATACAATTTTTTCCTTTGTGTCCCCTCTTCTTCTTTGATTTGGTTGTCCTTTGTCCAAACTGAGAACTAGATAACGCAGTAGTTGGACCAGAAAGATCATCTGTATAGTAGGGATATCTCAGTGACCGTGGCTGTGGAATTGGCTGTCCTAGAAAATATCCTTCCTCTTCAGAATCAGATGACGAGGATGAAGTTGAACACCAGGAGTCATCTTCCTCACCATACAATCCAAAAAATTTATCAACCATCTGATTCCGCAATGCATAGTCAGACCTGGTATGGGCATATGGTCCATACAGCTCTGCATTTTGAATATAGGCCCGAAGCTCACGTGAGCTTCTATTCTGAATAAATTTTTCATGATCCTGAGGGGAGTAATAACGAAATCTCTCTCTTGGAGAGCTTCTTCTTTCTGTGGCCAAGTTAAGTGCATTATCTGAGCGAGACTTCCTACTTCTTCTGCGATGGTGAGAAGGCCGATTTCCACGCTCTTCAAAATGGTAAACACGCCTACGAGTCCTTTCACTCATTGGAGGCTGACGTATTTCAAGATTCTCATAACTTCCATTATCGATAACATCATCTGAAAACTTCACTTGTTGTGGTCTAGACTGGGATTTAGATCGTCTCAGTACAGGCACATGCACTGGCTTTTCCTCTGACAAGACTTTTTCCTGACACAGCTCTGAGCTCAGACTCTTCAAGGACTCAGTGCTCCGATGGAGCATTGACGAATTCAGAGTTCCCATGTTGCTCATCTTCTCACAGTCCTCCACCTCCAGTTCTTGGAAAGTCTGCAAAGAGTAGAGAGATGGCCGTGGCTTGCCTTCTCCATCCATTGAAGCCCCTGTGGTGGGAGTGGAGAAAGGAGGAAAAAGAAAATGAGAGGAGTATCAAAGAGGCAAGTAGTATAACAAAATATGAAACATTTCTAGTCAGCCAGTGTTTTTTTGAACTACTACCAAAAAAGACTCCCTTCGTAGTATAATAAGCTTTGTTTTTACTTAAAACGTTTAAATATTAGCTCTGATGACCAAAGAATTAGCTATCATGAGGACACCAAGAGCAGAAATTCAGTGGGTTTAAAATTTTGAAACATACATACAAGTACGTCTTTTAAGAAAAAAGTCTTACTTAAAATTATTCTACAGCCTGTGCTTGCCATTCTTAAGGCTAAAATATTTCACATTTCTGGTACTGCCAAATTCATGTTCCAGCTGTTGGAACAGGAAAGCCAAACTTACTGCCTTGCAAAGAAGGATCCTTACTCTCCAAAAATCATCAAAAGTAAGCTGGCCTGCTGTACTCCACCTTTGTGTCCACTGACCCTTCATCCCCACAACAACAGCGTCACGTGCCCTGTGGTGGTCCCAGGTGCAATACCTCCAGTGCCTCCTCCTCCCATGCCCCCTGAACCAAGGTCCCCTCCTCAGTTCCTCCACTGCTGCTTGGCAAGTGCAGCCAGCCTGTGGCTGGGCCTCAGCTGGACACGTAGCTGCAGTAATTCAGATTACAGGAGGAAAGGAAAGGGGATGATGATCAAACACCATTTCAAATGGGTCTGTAAGTGCCAGGTTTGGGCTTTTTGTACAGAAATAGGAAAGGAAGGTTAACGCACGCTTTATCCCTTTGGGCAACTTCAATCACATTTGACAAGGAGGTTCATGAAAGTGGATTACCAGTTTCCCTTTAATCAATGGAGAAAGATAATCTCATAAACCTAACTTCCTATGTCTAGGAAGTTTACCATCCTTTCAGATTTTCTACATATTTTTACAAACAAATCAGGAAATTATCTAAAGTGTTTTGCAGATTATCTTTAATACCATCCTAATATATAGTGCAACTTCTTATACATAAGGCATTGAAAAATAGTCATTTGCTTAAAGCAGTGGTTTGTATATAACAAATGTGTACTTTAAGACCATTCTTATTCCATTTAACATCAATGTTTGTTTTGCTTTAAGCAAAAGAGAGAATTCAAAAGGAAAGGAGAAGAATCTAATAGGATTTAAGTAGCAGAAACGTATCCTGTAAAAGGTTATGTGCTTGATAAAAGCTGCTGCCTACTTTATATGCATCTCTTGATACTAAAGCTTTTTAGAAATCAGTGAAATGAAAAATCTTCTTTTAAAATACTCCTGACATGCATGCTTTTGTTGACCTCTCCATCAAAACCATTCATTTATTTCCCCATTACCTGTTATGTTAGACAAAGCCAAGGAATCCATTGAGTCTCGAACACTTTGTTCTTGCTGTTTCAGGTCAGACAAACATTCGAGTGAACCTCCATACCATTGTGTTTGGTCATGTTTGTATCCTGAGGCCCCGTGTTCCATGTCTAGCTCCTGGATTTTCCTGCTGCTGGCAGGGCCTGGGTGGCTGCCATATGCAGAGTCTCCCAAACCATCTTGTGACTGGGCCCAGTACATGTCTGATTGATACTTCTTACTTGCTAGGCTTGGATTATTTTTTTTCAAGTCCAACTTGCTCTTGACCATGCTATCAGAAATCCAGTGTTCACTTGATCTAATGTCTACTTCAGTGGGCTGCTGGAAGAGGCTTTTATCACCAAACTTCAGAAGAAGTTGAGTCATGTAGTCTTCGTGTTCAGCCCATTCTTCAGGGTCTTCAGGCATTTCTTGCTCTACTCTTCCTTTCCAGAAGTCATCGTTAACAAAGCCTGCCTCTCCCCTTGAAAGGCTTAAATCATCCAGCTTACGAGAAAGAGTATCATCGGCATTGTCTGAAAGGCCAGGAAATTTGTAATTGAGGGCCGGCGACAGGAGGAGAGACTGGCGGCACTGGTCAGCTGACCGGCTGCTTTTTCCCATGCGGACACTCCTCCTGGAATCTCTGGATCGAGCAGACTGAAACGCAGAATCAGAAGAGTCGGAAGCATGAACATCCTCTCCCAGGCTGCAGGTTTTTGAACAGTAAATCTGCCCTTGCTTTGGAAGGAAAGGGCAGCCAAGCAAAGAGGTCTTGCACTGAGCACAAGAAAAGCAAGTTTCTGTGGCATGCCAGTGCTGTCCATCATAGGTCATCTGAGCATGGTCAACACCTGGAAAGGGAGAAAAAGCAATGGTCTGGGTCTCTCTAAAAAATTACTTGCAGAATTCACACTTCTGGAATGTGAAATCATTTCATAAATTGGCTTTCCCTTAATTTGTAAGTTTAATGCTTAAAAAGGACACACTTACCAATGTGTTCCCCACAGGTCTCACAGTATTCTGCATAGAGAGACTCGAAACAGTTACAGCAGAACGGCCTCCCATCCTTCATGATGTACCTCTGTCCACCCAGGATTGTTTCACACTCGAGGCAACAGAAGTGCTTCATGTGCCAGTGGCGACCTTCAGCTTCTGTACACTCGTCAGCAAAAATTATCTTTTCAGAGATAAAAAGGATACTTTTAGTTAAGTGGCCAAAACCTCACCTTGGGAGTTAGAGCATATAAAATATCCTAACTCTGCAGTTCGCACACAAAATTTATTTTTATGTTGTTCCCTTTTGAATACAAAGATAGAAACAACAATCTCCCACAACAACTGACCTTTTCTGTAAGAACAAAAATAAAAAGAAAGAAAAACAGTACATTCTAAAGCCAAAACAAAAAGAGGAACCTAGGAACTCAACCATTAAAGAAGCGTCTATAAGGATAATATTTTGGAATATTTGAGAATGTTCAATACTAAACACAAAGAGGTGTTTACTTTCTAAATACCATCTTATTGCTTTTAATATTTCCAGTTTGACAAGAAATTAAATACCCCTCACCTTCAAACACATATATGCAGCAGAGTCCTGACTTCTTAAGTGACTGCATCTGGAGTTGGGAATTTCCCAACTGATGCAGTTTGTCAACTGAACAACAGGAGTGTAGCTTGGCTTTAAAATGTGGATTATTTACCTCATCGCAAGCTGAACATCGAGGTTTGAGAAGTTCAGCGTGGTGTCTGCCACAGTGAATTTTCCCATCTTGGTAGAAGTAGATAAGATCAACGAGCAGCTCATTGCATGTGAAGCACACGAAACACGAGGGATGCCAGCACACACCAGGCCCAGCTCTTGAGGCAAAAACTGCAACTTCACCACCGTTTACTTTTGTACCGCACTAGGAACAAACCCAGAAAGTGAACACACTGCCCATCCAAAACTACTAGCTTCTTGCATTTACTCTGAGTTAAAACACCAAACCCAATATGAGATTTTATTCCAAAATTTTGACAAGAGGAAAAAATATTATCAGTTTTGGTCTAGAGGAATTGCATGTCAATGAACCTTTTGTGACTATAAGTTTACTGTATACAAAATAACATTTTAAAGCATATGTCTGCTTTTTATTTGTCATCATTTTAGTATGAGTCAGCATTAGGGTTTTTTTTTTGAGTAGGAAATATATCAAAGACTTAGTTCTTTCCCAGCATCAAAGGTACATTTTGCTTAAGCAAGCACTACCTTCTTTCTTCTTCCCTGCAGTTGCAAAAATAATCTTTTGTTGTTGTTGTTGTTTTCAGATATAGACAGAGATAAGTTTAAATTTTAATACTGAGCTAGTGTAGTTTTACATTATTCAGCCCTGTAGCTGGCTTGTGGCACCAGTGTATTACCTGCTCACAAATGGCATGCATCACTGCTCTGGAGAGTAGTTTAATAGTGCCTCGTCCCAGTGCCTCCTTTTTGCGCTGAGAACTGAACATCTGCAGCTCCTTCTTTTCCTCTTCACTTAATGACTGGCAGTATCTCACCTTCCAGTGAAAACACAGGACAACTTATTTTAGAGACTGAGCTTTTAATGTAACAGATGAGTAAGTAAGTGCATATATGCAAGGAATTCATCAGGCATGCTGCCAATCATCATGAAACTTTTCCCACTTTAATATTTAGGTAATATGGCATAACACAAAAATAGCATGGTGAGAGATTTTTTTTTTTTCATTACAGGAAAAAACCCACCATGCTAAACTGAGGAATTGTTTAGGCAAGAAAAAGATTTTTAAAAGCTAACCCAAAATCTGCTGCTAATAATGGAATGAATCTAAATCAGCCATAACACTGTCCTTTAGAATTATGGTTAAGTGCCCACGACTAAGTGTTGCAGTATACACAAGTTCTTAAGTACGCCCCCGCCCCTTTCCTTACAAAGAGCTTGTTTGTTATTTCCACTTCTACTCCAAATTACACTGCATAACTGAGATGCAAACCTTTTACTATCACAAAGCATCCTTTCTGTGCCTACAATGCAATTCCAGGAATTTGTAGGTTCCTGGTAATTGGTGGGTGGCTGCAAACACTATAAAACCAACTTGTGTTAAGTTTATTGCAGTGACACCAGCCTCCCTAACAAGCAAAGGCAGCCTTCCAGACAGCTCTTATCTGCACACAAGCCAAGCGGACAGCTGAACAATGGACTCAGTGTACACACCGTGCTTCTTTACAGCTCAGATGCCACTGCAGGCCATGGTTTAGGCTTGTAATAAATACACAGGCAGGTAATTCTCCACGGAAAAGCTGCCAGGGAGACCCAAGCCCTGGCGGTTCATCCTAAATTCTGTATTTACCTCGTTATCGTGGGGTGGCAGCTGATAGAGAAGTTGTTTAATCCGGTGTTTCTCTCCAGGGCTGTTAACATAAGGGACCTTCTCCTCTGGCAAGCAGGCAAAATACAGCTGGACCTGACCAGGAGAAGCACAGAGTTCAGACCCAGAGACACACATGCCCCAAACACTGCCAGTGCCTTTCAGCTACTGTTTTATCTCAGGTCTCATTTACGAAGGAAGAAGAGGTCACGCTACATTAGATTGTGACAGGGTTTGTGCTGAAAATACAAGACCCAGATGAACCGGCTCAGCAAACCTGAATAGTCTCTGATAAAACTAGCACCCAGCTGCTGAATTGCTTTTCTGGAATGCAATTTGCAGTGACAATTAGGGGGGTATCATAAATTATGCACATTTAATGTTCTCATTATTCCCACCCCCTTCAGGGCTGGTCAACAACTCCATGGAAATTCTAAGTTTCCCTCTGCAATTTACCACACAAGGCATGAAGCTTTCCAGAAAACAGCCACTATATAAACAAATTTAATTTGCTCTCTGCATTTTACACATTGTTGAGACAAAAGCTGTTTTGTAGTCTCCTGCTGATCAGGTTCACCCAAAGCATCAGCTTTCAATGCTTCCATGTGGGCTTTGGTAAGAAGGTGGAAACATCCTTCCCTTGGGAGGAGGCTGGATCCAGCCACATTTCAATCAGATGCAAATTAACTGGGAAATTTTCACGGGATGAATGTTTTTGTATCAGTCTTCACTCTTTTTTTTTTTTTCAGAAGAATATTATGACAGGAAAGCTGTAATGAACACTACGACAAAGCCCAATGGCAAAAAATATTTTTGTGGAACAGCTACAGATTTATTGTTTTTCCTATGCAGTTTCCAGCTTGTCACGAGGCCTGGGGCTGTAAGAGCTGACTATTGGCAAAAATATTACTTGCCATACAGATTTAAATAATGCTCAGGTCAACAGCTTATTACTGTGCAAGGCAGATGAAGTAAAAGCATTAATCAATCACTTAAGTCAGGAAGCAATCCAAATTATGCGAGACAGGTTGTACAAAACATGACTTGGTCTTCATTTAACCAAAATTTAAACAGCTGAAGTCTACTGTAAGTCCACTTGCTACTGACTATATTTCAGGATGCTCCAGAAAAAGATAACATGCAGCAAGAAGAGACGCTTTAAAAATAGTTTATGCCCTTTTCTCAAGTATATTGCACTGTTCTCAAAATAAGCAGCTCTTCTGTGGGGGAAAAACCCGCCTGTCTTTAGTGAGTTTGGGCTAGCTGGGATAATGAGGATATTTTAGGGCATTTAATTGTTCTGGCAAAATGTTACCTCACTGTTTGCCTTAAGGTCTGATTCATCAGAATTCTTACAGATGCTTAAGTAAGTGATAAAAAGAGTTGCCCTAAAAATAGCCTGTTATTTGCCATTCCTGCTGACTTGTTACTTTACTCATGATTAAGAAAATCTCTGCATTGCAAAAAATAGACATCTTCTGCACTTTTTAAAACTATGGACTGTATAAGCTTGCCAGGACTGCTCTGCCTCCTTTAGCAGATGTTGCAAAGCCACCTTTAACACTGAAGTCTTGAGTTCTGAATATTATTGAGTACACAACTTCAGCACAGTTGCAATATCATCAATACCATGAATGAATACCATGAGCAGTTCATTCTGGTCTCCCATAGCAACTTGGTCATCAATAATTTCACTTTTATTCCCATTGCCATGTGGTGTTACACAAAAAAAGGCGTCTGAAGAGATGGGAAAGAACAGCCCAATCAAACCACAAGTGTCAGGTCCAGACACCATGCAAGAGAAATCCTGGCATGAACAAATGGCAGCCATACAACTATTTAAACAAGTGTAAAATACATTATTACCTGTCACAGTGACTAACACTTTCATTTATATGCACTGCTAGAACATCCATGTTCTAGATGCCAAATGCCTAATTATTTAAAGAGTCATACAAGTGCAGTGAAATCCATGACCAGGGAGCACAATGTCATGAGGTATGCCATGAGCTTTAATTTAACCTAATAACTTCTTTCAAAAAGAAAGCAAACTTCTATGCTGCTTTTAGACTTGGCAGTACGTACCTCTGCAGCATATACTTTTTGAAAAACCTTGACTGGGAACTTTTTTGGAACATAAAACTACTCAGGGTTGAGAACTTTAAACTCCCTACACACGGCCTCATTGGACTGGAAACAAAAAAGAAGTGAAAAGTTCTACATGAATTTAAGTTTCATACATTCTAAGAATTTAATTTGACTTATCACTCTTTTATTTAATTAGAATATTAATTAATTTTATTAATGAAT
>VYXC01004225.1:914691-928145 GCA_013397175.1 Platysteira castanea | reverse complement strand
AATATTAATTAATATTAATTAATAAGACTCTTAATTAGAATTTAATTAGCATATCACTCCCTTAGACAGTCCTTACGAGGCTTATTTTTGAAATGCAGAAATATGGTTGGTACCTGCTCTGGTCTGAGGCCTGGGGGGACCCAGGCATATTCCTCCAAGGCACAGCCAGAGTCATCGTCAGAGGTTGAGCTTCGCTGACACCCAAAAACAAGGTTACTAGCTTTGGGCTCCATCTCCAGTGGCATAAGTGTGAAGTGTTGAATATTTCAGCTGTAGCTCATCAAGCAGTTGATCTGGAGAAAAAGATTAATAGCACTTTAATAGATTTGAACATGAACAACTAATTATCAGTGTAAATGATCTTACAATGGTTTAGTATTCCTTGTATTGCCCAGAACAATAAATTATTGAAGCTTCATTACAACTTGCTACAAGCAATTCAAAAGTGCTTTAAAAAGTTACAAAAATAAAACCATTGAAGGAAAAAAAAAAAAACAGAAACCTAGGCACAGATTAGCACTTTTGGCAACTGCGTTGTATTTCAGTATTAACACTTGTCAGCTTTTACAGTTCTGCTTGTTTCACATCACGGGTTATATCTATGTAGGTATATCTAGGAAAGACTCATTGAGCAGATACTAACAACAGGAATGACCCAAGCTCTTCCTGAAGTCATTACTACCACTAACCTAGTAAAACAAAAGACATGACAACCACTTGTCAAAAACTAAAGAAATTATTGGGGAAAGACAGTTGTGCAAGTAGCATCCTGTTGTTCACAAGGTAGGCACAAAGCAGCAAGCATCTGCTGGATTCCTTTGAGAATTTAGGTTGAGCTGTATGGGAGCGGAAGGGCGTTGGTTCTGTTAAGTATCTGAAATCCAATTATGCCAGATTAGTCTCTGTAAAATATATCATGATTGTCCTGTCAATTTAAAACCCTACAGGGAGATGATTTTGTTGATTCATGAAGCCTGCAAAGCTTAATATCAGTGGGATCGTTTTGAGTCACAACTGGCAAAGAAGGCTCTCACCAAGATCCATAGCAGTCTGCAGTAAAAAGCTTAACAAGATAAATATCTTATATTAATTCTAGCAGAAGTTCTTAGGAAATCTAGATGAGGCATTTCAATGAAATACAGATAACCAAAATCACAGAGGATCTGTCCTAACACAATAGATATCCTGACCACTTGGGGTAGGGACAAGCTTGCTCTTACAGTACCACGTTACGCATGAGCTCTGCCTTCCCCATTTTAGGACATTCCTTCACCTATTTATCTAAATACATAACAGATCCAATTTTGTCAGTGCTACATCCGAACTGTAGAACATTTTAATCTCCTTGGCATAGACCTTGCTGGGTCTAGTGAGAAGAGCAATCTAAAAACTTCTGGTGGGTCTCACATTACATTTCCAGTTTCCATCACGACTGTTTTAGAGAAAATAAGTTGCTCCTAGATCATGGTTGGAAGATTTGAGACTGCTTACCCAAATATTCTGCTGGTTACTCAAAAGGAGTTTCTCCTTCAAGCATGAGGCACTGGTTAGTGCCAGGTTCTGATACTTCAGTACATAAACCCAAACCTGCTCCATAAAAAGTGGCCATATGCATCCAAAAGCTACAAACTCAGAGAAATTATAATATCCAGTACATGGTCTTATCTACCCTATTTTCAATACATCTATACCTTCCCATACCCAATAAAAAGAGATGGGATTACTTAACCCTTCCACTGGGCTAGTGCTCCAAAAAATTAAGTTGTTTAACTTTATTTCAAAAACTTCTGGTTCAAAGACACACACTATTTTTGGTGCACAGCTAAGATGCCAACACACTTCGTACCAGTACTGAATAGAAGATTAATTCAATATTTGATGGGGCAAGCAAACCTGCCAACTTCCCCTCTGAGAACAGGCTATTTCTGGAAAGCTGGTGAGCTGTCAGGTACATGTCTGAAATCTTACTCAAGTTGAACAACTAAAGGTTAGCACAACAGCTTCTGAGCTTAACTGCCATATTACAGTCTTTCTTAAGGAAGGTAAATATAACCAAACTCAATCCTAAAAGCTCAATCCTATATATCTAAAATAGAAAGACAGACTTCCTGGTACATACTGTATCCCTTGATTACTTGCTCTCAGAAACAAATAATAAGACAAGGAATACAGAACTGTTTCCCCTTCCCACTTACTAGTGGAAGTAAAGTCATGCATCAGGTATGCTTTTGTTATTGCTTGCATAAAACTGGGGTGTGAGGAAGGGGGTACAGTGAAATACCGTGATGCAGTTAGGAAATCACTCTAGCAAAAAAAAGCAACAGTGTTCACTGTTGCTGATGGATAGGGATGCTCAGCTTGGCAGCTTGTGTCACACATCACCTATATCCAAATAATTGTTTAATATTTGGATAATATTAATTATTTAATATTTAATAAAGTTACTAGGAATATCGTTGAGAAGCTGAATTCCTTCCAAGATGACCTTAGCAGCAGATGAACTGTTTTGCCATTTCCCTTTGGAAAGGGGCAGATGCCTGCTTTGCAGTAGTGTGCCACTCACTGACACCTAAGCTGGCATGTCCAATTCTTACTGCATTGCAAGAACTTGTATTGGTCAAACAGTCCCTTTGCAAGAACTGACTCCTGCCCAATAAGCCAGGAATAAAAGGAGTCAGTAGGTGAAACATCTTTGCCAGTATTTCATTTGGCAGCAAAACCTCAACCACATCCCACAGGAAGCAGATTTGAAACATAATTTAGGCAGAGAGATTCAGCTCTGCCAGTGCCTGGTCACTTGAGCAGAGCGTACTCCTGCCTTGTTCACACAATACCCAGCACTCACAAGCACACCAAGTAACTGAGTAATTGCTTCAAATTGATTGTTCGAAACCCTCTCTTCACAAGATCAAAAATTAACTTCTCTGACTTCTCTTGAAAGAGAAGGAAACAACCCAAAATCTGAATGCATGACAACTTACTAGCTTTTCTGAGTATTTTGAACACCAGGGCTACATACTACTTCCACAGTGAAAAAAGCAGCGCTGGGCAATGCCAGGATCTCCAGCACAGCAAAGGTACATAAGTGTAGGAGTGTTGCCTAATTCCTAAGGAAGATAAGGCACTGGTAAGAGAGAGACAAGGCTGCTTTTCTGCAGAGACTGGTCCTGCCTGGGCCTCCTCTGACACATCCACTTCAGAAAGCACGCACACCAGCTCCAACAAGAGGAAACCACAGACCCAAAGGTCCAGTTTCCAATCATACAGGGCAGTTTGAAAGTTTGGCTGATAGAGAATAAAAGAAAAATACACCTTACCTCCAAATGTAAAACGCAACTTTACAATCAGGGTTCTCCTCCCCAGATAAGGTGATTAGAAATGTTCAAAGCAAGGTCCACAAACCTCAACGAACTGAGATTAGGACAGCTCAAAGGACATCATTCACTTTAAAAGAAAAATGCTCCCATAGAGCGAACGTTAAGCTGGCTATAAAATGATTGACAGTACACCACATATCAATACAGCCACCTCACAAATACCGTGGGGTTGCTGAGAACAAGGTTCCTAATCCAGCCTATCTTAACAGCAGGCTATCTGAAGAACTATTTTAGCAATTGCTTGTTTAGGAGTTCTTCTTCCTCTCCTGTTCAAGTGTAATTTGGCTTGCATTTTAAAACTACAGGGTTCTTCCTCCCTGCCCCCCAGCCGCACTCATCCTTCAAAGTGATCTGTTTAAAATGATTACATCCTAAGGAGGATTCAAATGAATATAAACAACAGCTGAAAAAATAAGTGCTTTTTATTCAAGGGATGACTAGAAAGGTGGTCTTTCTACTCCTGTCATGACGCCAACAAAACACAGCAAGGATATGTTGTTTTGCTTTGCTTTCTTAAAGTCCATGGAACATTTTGAGGTTTCAGCTCTGTTCAAATACTACCTCTCAAAAAAGGCTTTATAGCCTACAAGGAGGTTTTTCACTGGCAGCTTGACAGCTATGAATAACATAATTGAGTTACACAGCTAAATTTGATTTGAAAAGAAAAGCAATTACTGTGTTTTTTCCACTGATGAATTAAAGCAGTCATATGACAAATTCCTTAGAGACAAAGACACTACACTCCTAATTACAAAGCTATGGGTACACAAAATACTGGGATATCAAACTTAGAACAAAGCTGTTGCTGGAGCCCATATGAAGGTTATCCCCATGCTAGGATTTCCAGCTCACTGATTATGTTCCCCCTGACCAGATAGAAGAGGTCATGATTTGTAAGCAAAGTTAGACAAACATCTCCTTGCCCACCCCCTGCTGTTTTACTCTGTCCTGCAGGGCAAATTGTTTTAACAACTTTTTTGTTAGAAGGCTTGTTAACAAGGCTATAGGGGATACAAGATGCATATCACATGCATCCATGCACAATGAAGGCTCAACGAGTTAAGATTAGCATGATCAGCCCATTCACCTGCTTATTTAATCTCTGGTGCAAGATAACTACATTAGAAGAGGAAGGGCACAATATAACAGCAATAAACCACCACAAAGTATCTACTAATCATTCAAAGCCTCTTTCCAATATGTATTAGGCACACGATCAGGAAGTCCCATTCCCTAGCTACAGTACAAATAACGTATCTACAGTGAGCTCTATGGCTCTCTGTGTGGGAAATCCGGATCCGGAATTGGTAAGTAGAATCTGCATCAGCACCAGCACACAGCTGTTGGGTCTTTTTGAGAAATGAACTACCCAAAGCAGTGAGGAAGGAATGGAGCCACTCGTTCATTCAAAAGACCTCTAGATGGACCCTAGAAGTAAGAACTGTTTTCATTTTCGTTAGCCAGTACACAAGGACCAACAGAGGCGCTAACTGCTTTCCTCCTCTAGCATCCTAGCGCAAAGATCACTTTTCCAACTGGAAGTCAGATGATCCTTTTCAGGGTATTTTCTATTGACGAGCCATACTGCAAAGACAGGCTACTGCATTTGACAAAAGGAGGAAGCCCCGTGACAAAGCATCGCCCCACGTCAACACATCTGATTTGGCCGTGTTATCCTTGGCTCTGTACATCACTGATGGAAACTCAAGTGCACACTGCAGTGAGGCAAGACCCAAACTTCCAACCGAGGAAGAGGTATTCTAAGGGATGCTCCCCCCTGCTCCTTAAGAGGGTGTACAGACTTAGAAAGAAGGAAATCTTGCCTTTTACAGTCTCCCATTGATTTTTAAAATTCTATTTTAAACAGCAGCCAGACTTTACTCCAATGTACACATATACTCAGGTTTCACCCCATCACCTGTTGGCTGTCGAACAACACTCTTCTTTGTTAGGGCTCACAGCCCTCATTTGAGACAAGTTTCCAGAGAAAACACTTGAAGAAAGTGTTCAATAAGTCACAAGACAGGAATTGTGAAAAAATAGAAAAGAAGAAAAATTCCGCGCCCAGCTCCGTGCACCCTGACAGCCCCGCCGAGCCGCGCACCCTCGTCTCGGAGGAACCGGGATGGTGCCTTCCTCAGCAGGCAGAGATCCCTGAAGGACAGGTGGGAGGTTTCCCATCCTGACCAAGTTTCAGAGACGTTAAGGTGGGTCAGAGTCACCCCCAGTCCCTCGGGTCCCCACGCTCTGCAGCCGGATGCGCACAGGCACCGGCACCCACCCATTTACCCTGCCCCGCCGGCGGAGCCGCCGCTGGGGAGAGCGGATACAAGTAACCGCAAATTACCTCTGTGCGGCACCGAAACAGCGGCCAGGCTGCTGGCGGAGCCGGGGAGGCGGCGCAGGAGAGGCGATGCCGGCTGCAGACCCGACCCCGCGCCCCGCCGCGGCAGCTTCACACCGAGCCCCGGGGCTGCACAGACACGCACTCCCGGGCCGGCGCCGGCAGCTCCCCGCGCCTCCCTCCCGTCCCCGCAGGTCCAGAGGAGCGGCCAGCGCCAGGCACGGCCCCGCCGAGGGAAGGGGCGGCGGGGGCTCCTCCAGCCCTGTCCCTGCCGGGCGGCGCCACAGCTTCCTCTCCCCGTCCCGCCTGCTGGGAGCGCAGCGGGAGCGATACCTGCGCCGCCCCCCGTCCCCCTCCCGCGAGGCGGCCAGCCGGGGACGGAGCAGCCTTCCCAGCGCTCCTCCCCAAAATCGACCCGGACTGGCACCGGCAGCGTTTCCCTCCGACGCCCGGGGGACCCCCGACCCCCGGCGTACTCCAGCGCCCTGCGCCCCTCACCGCTCCTCCGTCAGGCGGTGGGAGGAATCTCTCCCACCAGCGATCTTCGTTCCAAGTGCTGCCCAAGGCAGGGGAGGGAGCGTGGGAAGGGAGAGCGTCTTTTGCCACCGGCCCCGAGGCAGGAAGGGTCGCCGTCCCGGCCGTCTGCCCACCCAGGGGACCGAGCGCCTGCAGAAGCAATAAATTCTGTGCTCAGAACACGACGGACGCACGGTTTGGCGACAGTGCTTTTGTTCGTGTTTACGCCCGAAATAGATTTCCCACCCCACCCTGGACGCGCTCCGGCCGCCCCGGGCTGACCCTGCCCTGCCCGGCCCGGCCCCAGCCGCCTCGCGCACCCGGACGGGAAGGACTCGGTTCAGGACGGGAAAACATTTGTTCTAGGTCGCTGTACATGAATAATAAAAATATAATAAAAATAATAAACCCTATCTGAAGCCGAGGGTCACAGAGAGCAGCCGTCCATCACTGCCTCCCTTGGCACATTCCAAGTGGGAAAGAGGCGTCCGAGCCCCAGCTTACGCACAGAGAAGTAGCACCGGGGCATTTTCTAAGAGGCTGCCAGCCCCCGCTTTTACTACTTCCCCCACCCCCGTAGGCATAAAAAGCCCCGAGAGGCGGATGGTTCGGCTTCAAAGGCAGGCGGACGGCTTCCCCCCGGCACCGCCAATGTAACCGTGAACACCGCGGTCAAATTTCCTCTTCCCTCCCGCTCTTTGTCTCCCTGGGGAAGTCATTATCAAAGGGAATTTATTCGCGCTGCATCTCGGGGTCAGAGCGGCAACACACACAGCCCCGACGCGCCCCACCGCTGCGAGGGGCAGCGGCGACCCAGCCCCCTCGCAGCCAGTCCCTCGCTCCCCGCCGAGGTCCCGCGGCCGGGGGCGGCTTATCTGCCCGGGCCGCCGTGCGGGACAGCGACTGGGCACTTCTCAGACACTTATCGCTTCCCCCAGGAACAGAATTTGCATGGGTTTGAATTCACCTCCGTAAATTTGAATGGTTTTGCCCGCGGGGCGCCGAAGGAAGCCGTCCCTGACGGGCACGGGCGCGGGCTGAGGTGCTCAGAGCACTGTCCCTGTCCCCAGCCCTGTCACCCCGGCCCCCGAGCCTCAGCTGGGCACACGCGAGTCTCGCGGCGGGCCGGGAGAAGCCTCCACAACTCCTCCCGTGCGCCGATTCCCCATCGCTAGGAGCAGGCAGCCAGACCGGCCGGCCGAGGGGCCAGGGCCAACGCTGGCTTATCTGATCCCGAGAGGCACAGCCCATCCTGGGCTAACGACGCTACACGCAGCCGATCCCCACCAGCAGCCGAGGAGACGTGCCCACAGACACGACCATTACACCTGTAACCGTGGCTGAACGCAGAAGGCCCCGCGCGGCTCCAGCCACAGGGAATCAAAGCCGCAGACTGCGGCTCCTGAGACAGGAAAAAAAAAACTGCTGAAACTCCAGCAAACTAACCAGCTCTCATCCTTCCACACCCTATTCCACTTCCATAAGCAGTTTCGCTGGTTGTACTACCTCCATTCTTAAACAGCTTAGCCGTTTGGGGGTTAAAATTGGCGTATCACTTGGATGAACGGGAGATTTTGTCAGAGCTTTTGTCAGTGCTGGCTTTACGAGACCCAGACTGTTCCTATTCTGTTTGTTGGACTGAGCAGACCCCATCTGGCGGCCAGCTGAACATCTGCCAGCTTCATTCATCATTAATCAAAAATGGAAATGTCAGGAATCATGTTTATTCTGCCCCACTACATGACTGAATAAATACCAACAATTTGCATATATTGTCTATTCCTTTTCCAGAAGTGCCTGACATTTTCTCAGCAGCTCCCCACACTGAGGACTCAACACCTCTGCACAGCACATTGCAAAACTGAGAATCTCCTTTGGGAACTTCTGCAGCACAACCAGCTCAATGGCTGCAGATAAGTTTGCAAAGCTTTGTGACCAAGAGTCTACCGAAGCCAAAGAAGACAGGTTCAATTACTTTCCTGGAAAGTCAAGCTGTCCCCCATTCTGCTAACTCTTTCCTTGACACTGAAGTGTTGGAGGATGTACAGTGATAGTTGGCTACATGGCTCTTATTTTTTTCCTGGACTTTTGTGACTTGAGCACAGAAACTACTATATGGTTCTGGACAATGCACTTACAGATTATCAGACCAAAACCAACCATTGTGATCTTCTAGTCTGAACTAATATGGTCATAAGATTTTCCTACATTTCCTGTCTGCACAGACAAAACATTTTATCTTGATTTAAAAGCACCAGCAATGAAAAATCCACTACAACTTCTGTTAAATCCATCTACAGCCCTTGTTAAATTACTTCAAGTAGTCAGTTATTTTACACATTATTTTTCCTTTATTTTTTTTTTAATCTCAGATTGCTGTGTTTCAGTGCTCAAACACTCAATTCTACAGTACCCTTGAACCAGCTAAAGAACCAGTTATCATAACTCCCCTTAGGCATTTGCAAATTGTGAAAGTCATTCCTGAACTACCTCCTTTGATTTGGGCTGCTTCCACAAGAACAAATGTGTTGCTATGATTTTTTCTTTATTTTCACACACCAAATATGACAGCATACATACTCGTTATGTGAAGTATAAATTATGCCACAGAAGTTGCCTTAAAAAATGCTTAAAAGACAGGCACAAACCGAGTCACCCTTTACAGCATGTACCACATTCTTGACTGCGTCTGGGTAGAGCTGATCCTTCAAACAAACAAATGCTTCAAGGGACCTGTAATGGACATGGAACCTTTTGTGCCCTAAGGCATTAGCACAAATTTAGTCTAGGTAACAACTTTCTTCTACTACTGATCAGGCCAGGGATATTTCTTTGGTCTGTAAGAAATTTGCTGAGTTTGTCAGTGTGGTTTCCCAGTTCCAAATTACCCAGATCAGGGAACATCCCCTGAGATAAGACTGGTAATTCCTACCTTTGTTGGCAGTCACAGAAGAGAGACCAAGCAGCAGAAAACAAATTAACCTCTTGTGCTTCAGAGGCAGCTTATCCAGGTAGGACAGTGGCACAACACCCCCCTCTCAAGCCTGATTAGTTCTGTGGATAAACAGGAGTTCATCCTCTACATCATCACCCTTTAACGATCACCACCTCCATCCCAAGAGTTTTAATTATCATCTCACCTGTTCATTTAAAATAAAAAGCCACAATTCAGCTATGAAAGGTAAAAGCATGCAGAAAGGTGAATGGAAGCTAGAACAAAAACAACAAAAAAGTCTCAGCAATAATTCTTTCAGAGAAGTCAATGAGAAAATTCTTCAAAATAAGCCAGGTTTTGTATTTTTAAATAAAGCAGGAAAGGTTTTCCATATATCTGACAGCACAGGAGGAGTCCACGGAGCAGGAATTACAACTGCTCCCCAAGCAGTGGTTATGCACAAATCAAAGCGATGTTTGACGTCTGACGCAGGCAGGTATGCCCTTCAGGGATTTTAGAGATGATGACTCGACCATGGATGGTCCTGCCTGAAGAGGAACTCCAGGATGCACTTACAGCACTAAGTTCCTTCCCCCCACCCAGTGGCCCTAGGTCTATGTCCCAAGGGAGCAAAGAGACTAAAATAAGGTAAGCAGTTCCATCATTATCTGTGGTGATCTACTGGAAAACCCAACCCACTGAAAAATACTGGTCTAATTCCCTAAACCTGCCAGCGTTAGCACAAGGGAAAACCATGACTGATTCCTGTGAGGCTGGACTGTTGTGGAGATGCAATTGCCACCCTTTCTCCCCGTCTCTTCTGGAAAAACTGGCTGTTTACACACACTTGCTTAGCTGGTGTATAAAAACAGCCTGACCTCCAAGACCACCCCCATGGACATCCACCTGCACCTCTAGATACTTGAACATCTTGTCAAAACCAGCCCTAGGATTCCTCTCACAGGTTATGAGTGTGGAAGTATGCCTTCATAGATGGGAACAGCGCACAATTTTATCACTATACACAATCACTGGGAGACACCTGACACACTGGATGTCCTTGAAGGACCCCAATGGGCCACCAGGCAAAGGCCACCCCACGCCTACAGCCATAGGTGGAACCTCTCCCTGTTCAACACTGCCTCCTCCTGCCCCCCAAATCAGGGAGTTTGGCACCAGCAGTGGATCACCATGTGCTGCTGGGAGCAGAGCCGTGTTACCAGTGTACTGGGGCCTCTCAACTGTGCCACTGACTGGCGTCTTCCTTATTTTCTTTTTTGAGGTTGCACAGAAAGGGTGTGGAGGCAGCATCTCATGACTTCTCAAGGCTTCAAAGTCTGAATCTTTGCCAATCTTTAAATAATGTTTAAAAATAACATTTAGATGACATTCAAAATCCAGAGAAATGAACTTCTGTAGGAGACATACAGGTAAAATACAAGATATGGTACGCATTAAAGAGATTCAGGGATTAAAAGGAAGTGTCCATGTGAAATGCAACAAGTTAAAAACATAAGAATAAGATGACTTTTGCCCAGCAAGGGTTTGTGATTGCATCAGGGTGCTTGATTTCCACTCTTCTCTTTGCTGCGTTCCCTGTCATACTAATAGCCTGCCTCAGTAAGTTAATACATCCAGTGGAAATATTAACATCAGGTAACAGATCAGGAGACAATCAAGTAGCACTAAACAAATAATAATAACAATAATAACAACAATAGTAACAACAATAATAACAATAATAATACTAATAAAGCTCATTTTTATTTTCACCTGCCAATGGTACACAGATCTGCTGAGGCATCAAGCAATAAGGCATCAAGGAGGGAAACAGTGCCTACTGCTCGCTTTGGAAAGCTACAGCAGCTACAAATGGCCTGAGGACTGGCTGGCATTTCCTTAATGCTCTCAGAGCTGAAGACCAACACACTTTGTAAAACCACAATCCTACTTTGCTTCAGCAGCAAAGAATTAAAATTTCATTAAAATGCCCTTCCTTGTCAGATCGGGCTAGGACTTGCTCCTGAACCAACAGGTCTGTTGCTGTATCTGGAAACTCTTAACCCCACAGGCTCCTCTGAAGACAGTAATCTTGATTTTATCGTAATTGGCTCGGCGCAGCCCACAGGCACACGGGGCACAGGTAAACACCCAGGGACCCACAACACCACTGCAACCACCGGCGGTGGGGTGCGAGTGGGGCTCCCCTACCACGCCAGCACCCTCGGATAGCCAGTGCCCCGTTCCCAGGCTG
This sequence comes from Platysteira castanea, assembly GCA_013397175.1. NCBI lineage: Eukaryota > Metazoa > Chordata > Aves > Passeriformes > Platysteira > Platysteira castanea. The sequence goes on along the minus strand of VYXC01004225.1, from coordinate 916,719 downwards.
CACAAGGCACAACAAAGTGCACTGCAACAACATGTGCCTGCAATGCTTTGCCAGTAGCAGAGGCTGACGCAGGGTGGAATCGCTGCCTGGGTTTTTAATAACACCCCAGCACAAACACCATTATGCAATGGGGAAAGTGTTGCAGAGCCCATGCTAATGCACTGTTTGCTTGTTGAGGGAATTTCAGTCAAGTACTGTGCCAAAGCCTGTGCGGATGGTGAATGATGTCATCTTCTGTGTCAAGCTCTGCTCCCAGGCCTTGCCTCCAAAGAACTTCTCAAAATTTATCTAGATTGGTTTGAAAATTGATTTAGATTAAAAAAGGAAATGGTATGAACTCTGTGGATCTTCTACTGTGGTTGACATTCATACACATAGACAAAGGGACATTTAACCCAGGACCTGGTACCCTTGTAAAGAAACTAATAATATAATAATAATAACAAAATTAATACAGTAGTAAAATCATAAACTAATAATTGCAACAAATATTTGAACTAGTATTTGCAAACAAATTTAAAACCCTTTGTGAGTGCAGTTTTGTTGTGTTACTGATGCTCCAGTTACACTCAGTCTTCCCTGCTGCTGGCAATCCTTTTCAATAGCCTGAAATCATGAAAATCACAAGTGACTGACCAAGTGAAGGCAAAGTTTGACATGGAGGATTAGCACTGCTCCTGCAGCATTATATCCAGAGAAACCAGAACTGGGTTTAAAGCCAAAGATGAGATATGTAAAGGTTTGTGATAACTTCTTCTTGCTTAAAATCTGCAGAAGGAGGGAAATCCAGCAGCCAGTGAAGTAGGTACCCTGCACAGTTCTACACTGTCATTTTCCACAAGCTATATGCACAATGCTTAGATTAACTATTAGTTTATTTTACCAAATTAATGTCACAGGTCAACCTCAAGGCAGATAGTGATGCAAGGATGCAAAAATGTCAGGTGGATAACAAGATGGATTACACCTTTATTAGCTTTCCTTAGTACAGCAGCTGCAAGAGACACTACCTGATTGATGAGCTGCCAAGACTTAAGACCATGAAACTCTACCAAAAGGCATCACCAAAATATGATAAGTATTTCAGTATTTTGCATAGAAAGATCAATGGCTAAATAATTGTCTGAGTCAGGTGAGCCTGGGAACAGTCCTCTCACTTCTTGCTCAACAAACAAAAGAAACCTGTCTCAAAGTTAGGCAGGCTTCTACCTCACCAGAGGTCCGCTGCTCTTCTATCCAGTCAGCTCATGCTCTCTGCCACTACTGTCACTGTAGCTTGATTTGTATAAGGTTTCTTTTTGCTCACACTTAAGAAGGCTTGTTGCGGGCTAGGCAGCATCGAAATGACACCCTGACTCTGGAACTAACACACAGTTTTTGTTTTGTTTTTTTTGTTAGTTTTTAACTAACACATATAACATGTGTTCCCATGTTATATTGCTACCTTAAAACAGAAATGATACTTGTATCTCCCCTTTCCCCTTCTTCTTCTCTCCAACCCTGAAATAAAAAAAAAAAGGAAGAAAAGGAAGGAGGAATAAGAAGAAGTCATCCACCTAACTGAAGTTCCTTCAGTGAGAGCCACAAAGGTTTCCCCCTCACTCCCATGTCTTTCTTAAATGCACTGTGAAACTCCATATGCTGGAATTTTGGTAAAAAAAAATCCTAATCTCTTGTTTCCCAATGGAAGCACTGTGATGAAACCCATTACTCCAAAATGGGCAACAAACATGCCCCCATTTTCAGGCCTGGGCATATAAAGCCCTTAAGTACAAACTTCACCTCACTAACATGAATTTAACTCCGCATGACAAAATAAGGTGTGGGGTAAACATGCATGGTTGAGGCTTGTTTCTTTTCTTAGGAGGGGGACAATGGGATGACTGAGCACATTTTTTGGGAAACCCAAAGAGGCTTTCTGCTTAACAGAATGAAGAATGCTGATCTGGAGGTTACATCCTCTTGCTTCTTTCTTTTTTAAATTTTAGTGGTTTGTTTTTTGTTTTTTTTTTTTTGTTTGTTTGTTTT